>VZRF01005727.1:42127-58799 GCA_013396875.1 Vireo altiloquus
AAGAAGAAGAAGAAGAAGAAGAAGAAGAAGAAGAAGAAGAAGAAGAAGAAGAAGAAGAAGAAGAGAAAAAAGGAAGTAAAAGAAGGAAAGCAGTGCTGGGCTTAAAGTTTCTTAGCATTTCAGCCTGGAAATTGCAAAGAGGTGAATGAATCAGCCCACACCCCACTTCATCCTCAGCTAGATCCAGCATTCCTCTCTATGTTTACAGCTGGAAAGAAATTGAATTAACTACACAGTATTATTTTAGCATAAACGAACAGGAAGACTGCACCAAAATTGATGACCCAGCGGGTGTTGCCCCTCCCTGACTGTACTGTATATGCAGAGCTTTCTAGACTCAAATTTATTGGTTTGTCAGAAACTTTGGTTATTTTCATCAAGTTGAGCTTTACATTAAACATTCCTCCACTTAATTGAAACCATGCGGACACATTTGGGCAGCATCCATATTCCTGCTCAAATAAAAGGGGTACCTTGTTACAAATTCAGCATACTTTGCTGTTAAATTGTATTTTGCTAGCAATTACAATTAAATATGAAGTTCACACTTAATAGTAGACCTTGTAATTGTGTGGGAGTAGTTCTCCTTCTGTGAACATCATGCGTGGGTGGGAAAAGGGAGAGCCCTGTAGCCTAATTTTAATAATTAAATAAACAGTTGTGCTGGTGAGTAATTCAGGGATTTTTAGACAGGGTATTGGCAGGATGGAAATAGTTTAAGGAGCTTATTTAACCCTCTCACCTGCTACTTCTAGCTCACTCAGGAATCCCCAGCACCCAATGTCAGACAGAGAGGAAAAGAACCAAGAGATTTGGGAAGGGGTCAGGGGGTTGTGTTGTGCCTGGGTTTTCTTGCTTTAAGTTCCCTTGTGAAAATTGTTGAGGATAGCAAAATGAAGTTTGCTCAAAGATTTTAAAGTTCTTTTAGAAACCAATTGGTTTCTGAATTTAATAACAACAATTTTATAAAACTGCTCTGCTTTTCTGGCATTTGTCTAACAAAACAGGTAATGTTGTTCAGCAAATTGAGATTTCATTTTAAATTTCATTTGTGGTTTTATATTTTCATGCTTGCTCCTGTACAAAGCAGACTCTTTCTATTATAAAAACAGAATGTGAATTATTTTAACATTTACATGTTATGGTGGTATTTCTACTATCTTGAAACATGTTTCTACCGACATCTCATGGAACTACAGCATACAAACAACAATGAAAAATACAAAATATAAACCTTACAGGAAAACTTTCTCATATTTAAATTATTTTTTTTTTCTGAAAACAAAACTTTGGATTTGTACATGAGGAAAAACATGAAAGATATCGGGCTCTCATCTGAGGAGACACTGGGATGAAATATGCTTTACTAAAACAAAGAAAACCCAAGATTAACCTAAAGAAAATATTTCTGCACAGCTCAAGCTAATTTCCCAGTCTTTACCCTTGAAATCTCTTGCTGTCTTGCAAATGAATTTAATTTCCATCCTGTCTATTTATAGGTAACCGGAGTTTGTCCTCTGTGCAGTTGATGCTACCCAGCTACTCTCACCCACCAGTGACAACCCAAGGCATTTTCTGTTTTCCCTCTGTTAAGCCAGGTTCAGTATGTTTGAAAGAATCTTCCATGCATGCCTAGCTCCGAAGAAAAGTAAATTATGGGACTGATGCTCTGTCAACAATTCAGCAAAGCTGCCCTAGTCAATGGCATTTGAACATACATTTGTGGTCAGTTGGGGATGTGCATTTTCCTGTTTTTGGCTGGGATAGAGTTATTTTTTCCCTAGTAGCTGGTACAGTGATGTGTTTTGGATTTAGCATGAGAATAATGTTGATAATACACTAATATTTTTACTTGTTTCTAAGTGCTGTTTATACTAAGTCAAGGACTTTCCTGTGCTCTGCAAGCAAGAGTGCTGGAGGGGCACAAGAAGGCGTAAGGGAACACAGACAGGACAGCTGACCCCAGCTGGGCAAAGGGATATTCCACACCATGGAATTCCATAGCATCATGCTTGGTACCTAAACTGGGGGGACACCGGGCAGGGGCTGCTGCTTAGGAACTGGCTGGGCACCTATTAGTGAACAGTAACCAATTGCACTGTGCATCAATTGGTTTGAATTTTTTAAAAATTATTTTATTGTTATCATTTTTGTCTTTTTTTCTCTTCTTAAACAGTCTTTTTCTCAACCCACAAGTTTTCTCACTTTTACTCTCTGCATTCCGCTGGCAGGGGATGGAGTGAGCAGCTGGGTGGTGTCTAGTTGTCGTCTGGGTTTAAACCACAGCACGCATGTGCCACATGGGCCATGGGGACAGGATTTATGTCCCCAGACATGCGTGCTCCACACTAAGCATGCAGCAGAAATCTGCACTGAGAGTCTGCTAGCTGAGGCATGGAATTTAAAACAGTGTTTTCCTTCTCCAGCCTACAAGTGTATCCTGTTTTTTTCACCAATGTTTTCCTGCATAAAGCACACCTAAAGAAGCCAACTCCATGCACACGTAAGTGTCTCATTTCCCTAGGATGGGGGAATTAAATAACTCAGAGCTACAGAAAGTACTATCCTACAGTGCTATCATCCTATTTCTGGTAATGCAGCAGGGAATTATACCTACAAGAACACACTACTCTCACAGAGCCTGCCTTACTGCTTCCCTGGAGTGACCTGCTGAACTCTCCTGGTCAGCCCAGAGCTGCCATCTCTCTTCGTGGATTGGTCATCCACAGAGTTAACATCTCTCTGGAGGGTCCTGGGACATAGCAAACCACTGCTCCAGTTCAGTCTTTTCTGCTTTTACCTCTCTTTTTTGCCCATGTAGCCATTATAAATGGGTAAACACTGGAGAGTCCATCTACTTCAATTATAGATAAGTGAAACTTGTGCTGATTGAAGCACTGAGGGTCTCTGGGCGTTCCCAAGCTTGCTAGAAGTCAGAAAACACTTTTATTTTGTATAATTTAGCTTCATGTTTGTCTCATTGCACTGCTTTCCAGTTGCAATTTCATTTTAAGATGGGCAATTTTTTTTTATACTGGGGCTTTTCTAAAAAAATTACAAACATCACTGCACAAAACCACACATTGAACTTTGAAATCCATAGTGTTTGACTAGCTTTGAAATTTTTTTTTAAGAAACGATCTTTACAACATCCAAGGACTGCCCCCACTCTGTTACAAAGCCCCAGTGGGTTCTGAAGGACTTCCAAGGCCAGAACCTCGTGGTTTATTTCTCAAAGATTCTCATTGCTATGCTCCATCCAGCTCATGCTTTCTCCAAAGGTGGCCAGATTTCCCCAAATGCAGACAGCACAAGAAAAATGTATATGAAAAGACAAAAACAGAAATATTCTACTGAGCCTAAGGCACTGTATTTCTTTCAGGACTTGAACCTAATTCCCCATCATCCTGCAAATATGCCTGAAAAGGCATTGCATGGAAAATGAGACTGCTTTGCAGCTAAAGATGCCTTCTGGTCTTTAAACAATCCCTCTTCAACAACACGTATTCTCATCTGTGCATTTTTAATAGAAGCATAATTTTTGTCATATGTTGTAATGAATAGCATACAGCTAAATGGTGCGTATAAGACTGTAATTCCATCTGGGAGTTTGTTGACATTGATAAACCACTTGGGTTTTGCTTTTGTGGTTCATGCCATTACAGCAGCTCAACAGGATTACAATCCTGTTAGGTATAGCTGGTTATAGGCATTATACCATATGATAATGATTGTATGTTTTATTAAAGAAAGTGTTTAAAAATGCAATTGAAAATTCTCATCAATGGTCTGATAATATGGCTTTAAAAATTATATTAATGTTATTACCTGAGTGGCTGGTTTAGGTTTTTTTAAGATTCCTCATCTCAGGCAATGAAAATACTTTATTTAGATTTAATTATATCTATGCTGCAGGTCCAAAGCATTTCCCTTGCAGTTTTGCGGCATCACTACTTTTACAGGATATGAAAGCCAGAACATTGCACTGCCCATGAAAAAAAGTGAACCAGACAAGTCTAGTAATTTCATAGTCTAAACTGAGTCAAACAGATACAAATAGAGAAAACTGTAGGTTTACTTTTTTTTCTATAAATTCCAGTCAGTAGCAGTGATAGTGGCAGCAGTGCTAAGGGTGGTTTAAAATCCATAGTTACATTTTCCTTCAATTCAATTATAATTAATAGACCAGCTAATCCATGTATGCATTGCCCTGAAAATGAAGCTTATGTTAAGACACATTTCCCTCTTGTCCACAAGTAAATGTGTGAAACCGGTGTGAACAGGAGTTTTCATTCTTCTGCACTTTACTCCCAGAGCATCTAGATCACCATGGATTTAAAAAATTTCAGTCATGCAGCCTGTCTCTAGCATGGCTTCACTCTGTTAATTGAATTTAGTTCACAATGAAATAACTGGACTTAATGACTTCAGCATAGCCCAGATGTTCTAGGTTAGATGGAAGGGAAATCTTTATGATATGAACTCTTCCACTTTTACAAACCACTGGAATGGCCAACACTGCCTGACAGATGACTGGCGGAACTGTCACATCTGATGTCCTGCTGTTTGGCTCTGCCCACTGTTCTCTGTGGAAATATTATCTGTAACATCCCCTGTACTGGATATTCAGATTTTGCTTTTTACACCAAGCACCACCAGCAGGTAAATAACAGGGATGGGTCACAGTAGCCCACAGGCACAGGGCATATGGGACAGAATGCAGCTACATTTATTGGACTAGATGAACTTTAAAGGTGCCTTCCAACACAAACTATTCTATAATTCTTCCCCTTCCCACTGCTGGCTTTACTGAGCTGCTGCTCACCCAGCATCCACACATCAGCCTCAGGTGCCTTGCTGCTGCTCCCAGATGTTTGCTATGTGCACACACAGGAACTCTTGAACACAGCAAGAGAGCAGGGGCACTCACACCATCTCCAATCAGCAAAGTTAGGGAAAGAAATTAAAGGATAAATCTGTCCAGAGAGTCAGTGGAAGTTATTCTGCTGAAGCCTACGCACTGGATCATTGTCTGGAGGCTCCACAGGTGATGAGAAGCTTCCAGGCAGAGGCAATATTCACAAAGCATCTGCGCTAAAGGCCAAGTTAGCATTTAAAGTTTTAGGAGGTACTGGGGTACACTTGCCTGTTTATCCGCCTTTCCTGCAGTTTCAGACTCCTCTATAGACTAGGAAAACTGAAAATTCACTTTCACCATAAAGGCACTGTGGCTAGGACCTTCTCCATAGTACAAAACATTTGCAGGCATAGCTTTCACAACGAACTCTCCAAGTGGAGATGTGGTGCATACTGGCAAGAGAAGTTTGCTAGCAGCGTTTGTATCAGCTACTCACATGACAGAAGTTATATCTCTCAACAGAGCTTTTTCCTGCTATGAGGACATTGACTGGAACTGGTGGTTTAATTAGAGGCATATTTCCTTTATTCTCTTCTGATGCTCTTAGCTGAAAAAGGCGCATATGCAAAATGTTTAAATGCAGACAAATCTACTACTTCTGGGGAAGCCACGCAATTGCCAGCAAATGGTTCCAGCATTGATGGGGGAGTGGAGGGGGCTGAAGCAACACAGACGTGACATGCTGATCTATTCTCATGGATCCTGGGCAACATCCAACAGCAACACTCAAATATCTGGAGTGGGATTTAGGGTTGCAGGTTGCTCCTACAGAACTTCTCTGGAGCCAAGGTGGAAGGAAACAGAAGACAGCCACTAATGAACTTAGTTTTTCAGTGATTTAAGACACCTAAATCCTTTCACTCAACATGTGTACTAAATTCTCATTAGCCTTAAAATATTGTAATGATCAGAAAAGCTTCAGTACATGTTACTTTCCCACCAGACTCTGTCTTTCTCATCCATATATACCTCCTCATTTGACTAAACAATACAGATTTTTCCTCTGTTAACACTCTACAATTACAACAATTCCTGTGAGGGCAAGACAGGGAGGAAGGCTGGAAGGGCCAGTCTCTATCCCCTCTTTCACATCATTAATAACATTGTCATCAAAATAAAGAAGTCATCCTCATTATAAATGCAACAGAGAAAGAACACAATGTGATTCAAGGTGGGATCAGTGGACAACACCATCAATTTTTTAAAATAATGTTTAAAGTAGGTAAATTTGATCTGAAGCCATTGAAAGAAGAAATCTGGGAGACCACCAAGTCATTTTTACAGAATCCCTTTTGTAAATGTATTGTCACTTTGCCCTGGGTTAGGATGGGATAGAGTTAATTTTCTTCTCAGTAGCTGGTACAGTGCTATGTTTTGGGTTTAGGACGAGAACGATGTTGATAACACACTGATGTTTTAGCTGTTGCTGTGCAGTGCTCACTCTAAGTCAGAGATCAGCGAGCTGCTGTGGGGTACTTAGTTGCCAGCTGGGGTTAAACCACAACACACATTAATGGGAGTTACACTAAATACACATATAAAAGAGTGAAAATTAGTGTATATAAGTTATGATACTCTTTTCTGATGAGTACTGAAAAAATCCTGGAAAAACACTTAATAACTATGTAATGTTTCATAATACCGTCAGCTGAGTGATTTCTTGCTCTAAAGGGAAACAGGGCCCTGCAGTTAATTTCACAGGGTTTAGAGAAAAGGCCGTAGAGAAGATTTTTGGTATTTGTTTTTGAAGCTTAGTTTTATCCTAGGATAAAGAAGCCTAAGCATTTTTACAATAGCTGAACCAGAAATGCTCCAAACTTTATTGATAGCATCACTATGGGCAATGCAGTTACTGATAATTTCTTTACTTCAGGAGTCACAAATCAAATAATTCAGAAAAAATTAATCAGGAGAAAATTAAGATTGGGTAACTCAGATGCCAAGGCAGGCATAGTACATCTACCAGAATTGTTGAGCAATTTGCAGATAGAGCTGTCAAGAACAAGTAGAAGGTGGTGTCTCCTGGAAGACGTACAGCCATGCAGCAAAACCCCTTTAGCTCCTTCCTTTTTCCTTCATGATCAGAGCTGCATCTTTTCCCCATACCATGCTGATCTTGACACTGATCCGGAGTGAAGAGATCTTAGAGTGTATCTGTTTCACATTTTGTAGAACCACTTTGTTTCCTACGTTTAGTGAAAGCAAAACTGTGCGTCTTTTTTAGACACATTTGTGGGTTTGCCCATATATATTGCTATGGCTAGATACAATGCTAAATCCCAGCAGCTGGTTTGTACAAAAGGTGGGCATAAGATTCTGATTCCTTTTTATGAAGGAGGGGAGAAATATGTGTCTCCACGTCTTTCAGAGTTATTCAGAGGGAAGGAAACACCTTAACAATAACTTTTTAAAATGTACTATCCTGAATAGACATGCTGTGGAAGAGATGGTGAGGATCTTCTGTTGTATTAGATGTTTTCATTACAAATAATTTTATTTCTAGGATTAATAATGTCCAGACCTGATTTAAGAGTTTCCATATCACCTCCCACTGAAGCCAATAAGAATGAAGGGCCCAACTGTGTACATCTACTTGCTAGCTCTTTCTTTAAAAGTAGGAGCAGCTACAGTGTGCTCACCCTTATTGACATTTATTTAAATTACTTTCAGCATTACCTACCGGCCATGTGGAAATGCGGTCTCATGGATTGCAATTTGAGCTTTGGGATATATTCAGCTTGCACACTGAGATAAAAACTGCAGCTTTGGTCAGTTTTTAGGTGGCTATGCTAAATCTAAAGCAGCCATTTGTTACTATGTACACACTGTTTTTAAGCAGACCTTGCCTTTGATTTCCTTCCAATGCCTTCCCCCACATACAGCTCACTAACCGAGCACAATCCACTTCTTTCTAGGTAGCAATTCCTCACATTTTGTTGTTGGTTTTTAGGGTATTTTAGACTTTTTTTTGAATAGAGATTCTCCCTATTCTTACCAAATTTGGAGAACAGGCAAATATTAGTGTCTGCTAGTCAGATTCCAGCAGACAAAACCATGGAGCAAGGAAACAAAAGGTTGTTCAACTCAGGCTTTTCCTGTACAATATTAAGTCAGGCCTACTTAATGGGGGTACTCTGACTTAGCACTGGCCTGCAGTGTCTTTGTTCACAGTACCATGAGAGTCCATGCACCACAGGTATGCAGGCACCTGGACCAGTCATCAAAGGCTTCCCTCGCAGTTCTGGAGGAGTAGGTGCTTCATTTCACTCACTATTTAAATATCTACTTTAAGATTGGATTAAGTGACCCCATTTGTGTTTTCCATTGACCATAAGGAGAGTCAGGAGTGCTTACTGTACCTTGTAGATGAGTAGGTTTGATAAATCCTACAATTTTACAATCATATCCTACAGTCTTACAATCATAAACAGAGACACCAAGGGAGAGATGAAGGATCTTATCTGAAGAAACTCAACAGCTTTCCCAGAATTTTGTCCCATGGACTGCTTCTGCATTTTACTTTAGAGAGTTATTGAAAAAAAAAATGCAAACAAGGTCTCAAGAAATTACTTGGACAGAAAGGATCAAACTTCTTTCTCCCCATTCCCAGTTCAGAATTGTACACACTGAACCAGATGTCTGTGTGCCTCCCCTCCTTCTTGCTTCAAGATTTCAATATTTATGCTGCACAGGTCGAGCTTCAGCAGGACTGGGGAGACACTACATACACAGATGAACAGAAAAGGCTGGATTAGGTCAGAAGATAAACCAGGTTAAAATCACTACTACAGAAACTTCCTAACACAGGGAAAAAACTACTAGAATGGATATTTCTTTGCTAGAATAAAAAATATATCAAATTAAGGCACCGCACATTTAAGAGTTCTTAAGGACTTCAGATTTTTAAGCACAAGGGAGTGTGAAACTCTCACATCATTATTATTATTAAAGTCAAAAAAGAAATGGGTAGAGATAACATGAATGTTTGCAAGTACATTACCTTCTTGTGGGAGGGAAACACATGTATGCACACATGCACTTATATGTGCACAAAAACATGCAGTGGGGGAGTTAGGAAAGGACATAATTTTATTCTCCTAAACTCCTAAACTCACCAGGAAAAAAGAAAAATAGATCATAGTGTATTTTTCCTGAAATAAACAAATTAAAAGTTGCAAAATAACAATGCAGAAATTTCTTCATTGTATCAGCACAGATTTCTGAAGTGATAGGCTATAATATATTTGATAATATGATTAATTTGTAAATGTTTTCATTATTAAAATAAAGAATATTATCTTAATATAATGGATTATTTTTTATACAGCTAAAAGAAAACATTAACTGCTTGATGTAAAGGGCAGCTGTTGTCACGACTTTATGCATACAGCAAATTAGCTCATATTTAAAGCCTTAAGGATTCATCCATGTTTCTCATAGTCCTCCTGTTTGTCTTAATGTTATCTTGCCATATTATCTTCTAAATATGGGAAGTTTACTTGGGAACTTTTTTTTTCAGTTCACCCCAACTTATTGAGATAATTGTTTTAACATTTTCTTTATGGGTGGGCTATTCCAAGTCAATGTAGCACATCAAAATTACCTTGAGAGGACCTGCTGATTTTTTTTGTGATTTTTCTCCCAGGACCCAAAACTTTAAAAATGCTATTCTTTTCTTCCCTGAGGTAATTTGCCAGCAATGAGAGTACTGGGTTTCTATACAATCAACTCAAAGCTTCTTCAAGGCATTTTCTTTCACCATGTTCTTTATGAGATTTTTCATAGTCGCCCAAATAAGTTTTCAAAAAGTTTCAGCGCAAAGTTTCCCTAGTAATTGCTCAACAACCATCAGTGAGTGGACTCCAGGTTTTCCAGGCCTTTCAGATGGTGCAAACTGCCTTCAGATTCAGGAACCACTGCAGCAAGAAAAATCTGGCTCCTCGGAGATGGAGAATGTGCAAGACCACAAGGCCTTCTACAGAGACCGGGGAGACATTGCATGGATAAACTTGGGTAGGTCTGAAGAAAATTAATTCATGATCCAGTCATAAATTAGCTCCCTATCTACATAAACCTGTTTTAGGAAACCAGAGTTGGTACACACTGACACTCCCAAACTCAAAAGTTGTAGTAGTCACATCACAACCATGAATCTCTGTTGGCAAATCACATGATTATCAACATACAGGATGATGGGAAAGTCATTTGGAGGTTGATTTATCAAATATTCTGATTAAAATAGATTAAACTTCTGCTCTATTATTACCAGTAGATGGCGAGTTTGTGCACAAATTTTGGATCCATGATACATAAATCTAACACAACGTAGTCTACATCCTAAAGTTATGTAGAAGAAACACACCACAAAAATAAAAAGTCACACTGCCCTCACTCTTTGTAGCTGGTGACTTGAGGGACAGATTTGCTCTACACTTCACAGCAGTCACTGGCAAACCTGGGAAATTACTCAAGACCTGTGTCCTAGCCATAAAACTATGCTTGCTCTCCTGGCACAGAGAGATACAGGAACATGCCAGAGATGCAAAGCAAATGCCAAGTTGTAGAATGGGCCCCTGAAGTATTTTTCTCCCTGGAGAGAGATTAAAATCGTGCAGTACTTATAAACACCTGCCTAATGATGACAGAATTGAATTTATTGCTTCTTGCAGTACAAATGCTTCAGAAATAAGATACTAGATGCCCTGTTGAGATCATCCAAAACAGCATGTGTTGTAGTTTTCACAAAATTCAGGTGATAGCCTAAAACATCTGCAGCACATGTACTATTTGGTGAATGCTAAGGTGTAGCTTGTAGAAACTCTGTCTGGAACCCTCCGGAGATTGTAAAGTAGCTGAGACATGATAAGACTTGAAAGAACACCTCAATTCATGATCCTTCATCACTACCCCTACACAGCAGCTCCAGTGGAAGCACTGCCAAATGCTTAAGCTGTGCACCTCCTCCTTCAGCTTATCACACTCTTAGGTTAGTGAAAACACATTTCTGAGGCTGGGATAATAAGTCTGAACAGAGATCTTAACACAGAACTGCTGCACCTTTACCTTTGGGAATCAACTGTCCTCCAAAAGCACTTATGTCACAAAGTACTTTGAAAAGAAGATTGGGCTTCAAAAATTTTAATCAAATGTAACATTTTAAACAAATCTTTCTAATCCCTCTTGACACATTTACATGGTCAAAAACCAAAGTTGTACCATAACCAGCATCTGTTGGAACAAGTACCATAATCAAGCCTATAAAAAAAACTTTCCAGCTCTACCATGTTTAAAGTTGGTATGAGTAAAGGCAATGTCCATTAAACTAAATTTGACAGTGATGTTAAAGATAAGGAACTATCATTTATATATTGCCTGTAATATGGTCAAATTCCTGGTAGAAATGGCAAAACTATTTAAACTGCAGCCCCCTGATATTGTTGGATTTCTTCTCTCTTATAAATAAAAGAAAGTTTTCATGACTTTTTATTGATAGAAGATGTAATCAAAATGGTTCCTTTTTGACTGGAGAGATTTAATCATGAAGGTTGAGGAGGAACCCTATTTGCAGGTCATAAATTAGGTGAAAAAGATCCATGTTTATTTATTTTCATTTCTTTGTTGGACAAAAATCCCTATTTTATTATCTGGAACAACTGGCAAATATTTTAAAATACGGTTCTTACAAATTTAGCTTCACTCCTCAGATCTCTGGCCAACAACAGCTAAAAGAAAAAAAAAAGCAAATAAATCCTTGCCCCGTTCACCCTTTCACCACCTCTACAATTCTGTTCCTCTCAGAAAAACTTAAGAGAACTGGTGAACATTGCAGTGTGCCAGAGAAGTCAGTGTACACAGGCTATTTTAGATCAAAGGGAGAAATGCCTTCTCAAGTGCCAAGAGCTTCCTCACTATTATACCAAAAAATGTGCCAGCTCATCTTTTCTGAAGGATTAAATATTATGGAGAAAGATTGTGTCTAATAAGGGCAGAATTGGATGATTAAAGACATTATGGTCTGGACAAACACAACTTTCAACTCCCTTTGGAAACAGCCCATCCTGGTTGCACCAAGGTGATACACTTGTAGGGCAGTAGCTTCATGTGCCAGCTTCAGCCCTAGACCAACTCCAGCCAGTAGCAGACAAGTAGATCCAAGTGAAGAGCAATGTGATTCCCAGGACGACAGTGGCACAGAAGGTACCTCTACTGCAAAAACAGAGCAACCTCAGAAAGAAAGAACCTCAATAACATTTTAATACAATTTCCTAGGAGTACCCAGAAAGCTCACTTGATAGGTATTCTTCATGGTTCTCATATTCTCAACTCAAATGATAATAAAAGAAAGGATTTTTGCTTCTTTGACTTCCGAGCCATCCTCAGCCCTCCTAGTCTTCACCTTTGAGCTGGCTGTCAATCAATCAGATTCCTAAAAAAGTCTAGCTTCATGACTTCCAAAGGACTGAAGCAGCTACCTCCTCTTGACTTGCTTTCTCTGCAAGTGCTGATTTCTCACATGTCTTTTTAAGTCTGTGACCTTGAACAGGAGGCTTTAGGCAGCAATTCGAGTTCTTTTAGCATTCCTGAGAGCATGTCCATCTAATCTTTTTCTATCAGAAATGCCCCATGTGGTGAGACCAATGTTCATCCCCCAAGCTTCTGTCTCCCACAATGGCTGTTGCAGAAGTGGCTTAGGGAGAGCACATGAAATAAGTCACTATCTGAAATCTAATCCTCGTGCTCCTCCTTCATCCTGCTGTTAGATTTCAGACATTAGAGGGAATATCACTGCCTTCCCAATAGGATCTGGTTTGCACCTTTTACCCATTAATTTGTCTAATCCATTTTGAAATTCTTGATGTGTTCTGACTTCATACTTTCTTGCAACAGTCAGTTGCAGAAGCTTATTATAGACTTTGAAGAAAGGCACTTTTAAAAACCTGTTTCAAATTACATCTGATCAGTTTCAATACATGTTCTCTGATCTAGTACTGTAGGATTTGGTAAACAAGTTTAGCACTCATCTTCTGTACTGCCTTCTTGATGCCATAAATCAGCTTCATCTCTCTTCAGCTTTCTCTCCAAACTGAAGTGAAACCATAAGCCTGCTCTTACTTTCTTTCAGCAAATGTAGATGTCCTTTTCCATAACTTTTAAAAATTTTTTTTAGAAAAAAATATGCTCTTCCTGAAATGCAGAGACCAATTGTATGAGATACTCGAGGTGTGGAGGCACAAAGATTTCCTACAGTGGTAAAACATCATCTTTGGTCATGTTCTCAGTATCATTCCTGATATGGGCAATTTTAGCTGCAGGTACACACGGGGTCAATGCTGATAAAGAACTGCTTACTCAACATGGATTGGGCCATCCTAAAGCACCACTAAATTGTTTTGGAGATGCGTAAATTAACTCCAAACAAGAGGCTAGATCACACAGCAACACAGGATAATGCCATGCAGAGATGCTTGCTTAAGCCCTGCAGGATTTATAACTATACAGAGGCAGTGTGCAAACTCCTCCTAGATTTGGCAGCCGCTTGTCCATCTAGGATGCCTACAATCACAGTGCATCAGATAAAGTGGGTAGGCCAACAGCCCTCCTGTGCATTTGAAATGTCTTCAGAACAGTACCTCTCTGTTTGGGAACCCTCTTCGCTCTCCCTCTGTATCTGATGTGAACATCTGCAGCCCATGTACAACAGAGTTAATAATTACCAGAAAAAAATCAGTAACTAACAAATTCTCCACAATTTAATACTTGTTTTCAGTCACCAAGAAAATTTACCAGCATCCCATCTGAAAGGTAAGACATAGCTGTTGTGTGACAGCAGAGGACTACTTCCTCTTCACCCAGTGCTGCACGTCTTCTCCCTCCCCATGTATGCCACTGATGCACCTCAAAAAATATTTATGAGTTCTCATTCAAATACTTCAGCTGATAAATTTAATATCACATTCCCTGGGGTAAGCAAAAAATAAAATATTGCATTGGCCTTCGCACATGTGGAGATTATATTACTTTACAATGAAACCCAGCAAGCTGCACATTACAGTTTTTACCACAATCTCCTTGGTAGGAATGTTTCAAATACATTGCATATGTGTGAATACAATATAAGCATACTGAAATGCTTTGAACACTGTAATACATCAGACACTTGAGTCAGCGAGGGAAAAGAAAAAAAAAATAGCCTTCACCTAGCTTGGCTCTTATCTCAAGTCTGTGCTGTCCTTTATGCGTTTGACAATGGTGTTCTTTGGTCCGAGGGACGGTGCTACTGACAACGCATGGAGTGACCTTCCGAACAACTGGATCCTTGACCACATCCCCAAACCCATTACCTTGTTCATTAGGTATCTCTGTGAAGGAAGGCAGACGAGAGCGCCTGCCCCGCGTGGTACAGCTCCCAGAAAAACAGATTAAAGGTGTCGCAGCTGTACAACAAAGTCCATGGGTTTAGCAAACATTTCTACACGCCGTAAAAGCCCCAACATCTGACGTGCTGGAGTTTTACAAGGCTGCAGCGCTGGAAAGTGGGCATAGAAACCGAAAGCATTCAAAGGCATTAAAGAGTCACATTCCACATTCGCTTCCTGCGCGGCGAGCCCGCCGGGATCAGCGCGGCACCTGCTCCCGCCGGCGGCGGCTCCCGGCCAAGGCTCGGCTGCCACCTCCTGCCTCGCCGAGGAAGCGCCGCCGGGACCTCGGGAATGTGCCCGACACCGGCACGCCAACCCCAGGACTGGTGCTCGGGACAAGCAGAAGGGGGTTTGGGGCCCCCGAACTCCCAAACGGGACTATTTCCCCATTCTACACTTCGGGAAAGTACAACTCATAAGCTACAGGCACCCTTCCATGAAGACCTGCCAATATGAGACCCTCCTAAACTCTACTTTTCAGGAATACAGCACACTTAGTAGCTTTCTATGCCTAAACCAAAATGTCCATATGTGCAAACATTAATCATTCCCAAAGAACAAAGCACTAGCAAGCTGATGCATCCAGGGAATGAAAACAAACCATCAAGAACATTTCCAAGTGACTTACCAACCTCTACACAGGAATTTGGTGGCACAGACAAATTTCATCAACATTTTTAACTATAAAACCACAGTCTTCTCGTTGGTTTGTTGGGGTTTGTTGGTTTTTTTGGGGGGGAGTGGTTGGTTTTATGGTTTGTTTTATACACAGCGGGCCTTAGCCCAGTAGAACACTCTGTAGATCACTCCTAGGGTCTGCTGATTTGCCTTTGAATTTCCTAAGACAACTCTAGAAACAACAGCACATGACTGCATGTTTAAATAAAACATACACCCGAAGAGACTTGAACAGGATGGCATGTGCAACTTTCTTTTCCCCCAATACTATATTGAGCTTTGCAATCTACCTTTAAAACGGCACATGCATGTGTATGCAGGCACGTGTCTTTTTCTTCCACTCTTGTCCCTTGACAGTTGTTCTCGCTATACTTTGCCACTTGTTTTATGGATTATTATTGGCAAGAAATCAAGGGTGGGAGAGGACCATCTCGAGGCTCGCTACCAGATTGTCTCATTGACTCAGCCTCTTGCAAGTTGTTCTGCCTCCACCTATTAACCATATTAACACCACCTATTAACAGAGCAGTCTGCCTGTTCTTTCCCACACATACAATCCTCTCCTTTCACCCATCAGCTGAAGTACGCCTTCTCTTACACCACTTTCCTACAACAGCACAAGTCCATTAATGGAAACACACAAACTTCCCAATGAAAATATTGCAAGATATTGGCCAAGGTAAAAAAAAAAAAAAGTAGTAAATAAAACCCCATCAAATACCTCAACAAGAGTCTCAGAAATAATTATGTTGCTTCAGCTAAAGTTAAAAAAACCTGAGATGGACACCCTACAAAAAAAAATTTCAGGACACCAAAAATAAGCTTAGAAAACTTCTCAACAATGTAACTGGGATTATTATGAGAAGGGCTGGCTAACAGTATTTACATTCACAACTATACTAGCTCAGTCAATAATGGCATGAGAGGATTCATCATAATCATCCATAAGGCATTGCAATTTCAGCCTTGTTTCTTGGTTGTAGGTCAGTTTGACTAAAACCTTCTCTTCTTAATAGAAGAAAAATCACTCAAAGTTCATGTCCAAATAGTAGTTCTAAAGGTGTTTTCATACAAGTAGAAGAGGCATATATATTTCCAATAACTGTCATCTGAAAAGGAAATGTATACGGGCTTGAGGGTCAGATAGAATGAGGATGCTGTTCACAATGATCAAAAAAGGATCAAGATATGCTGGTTTTAACAGAAAACATTAAATGCTGTGATGCCAAGTTTAAAACAACGGGGTAAATAACCATGAGGGAAGAGTCAGAACCAGCAGCGATTTTTATTTGGAGGGGTGGAAGTCAGCCTCTGCAGAAACAGGATTTGAAGTTACATGGTTTTTTTCAAGTACAGTAGCTTGCTAAGTTCCGTGCATGCAAAGGCACTTCTTGTACATGTGCTGACAAACATTCTATTTTGCTGCTCTGAAAACAGCAAAGCCAAAGAGTGTTACTTGAATTTTGTCCATTCAAATAAATGGATGAAAGAGAATATATACCATAGCTCTATTGACATATGAACACTTTTATATATATGGATATCTGAGGGTGTTTCATTTTTTTGTGGAGGGGTTCTACAAAATATGACCTCAATTCCCTTAAACTCATAGTCTTAAAACTAGAAACCTTTCGGTTCCTGCCCTCTCCCCCCCCCC
>VZRF01005727.1:58814-101711 GCA_013396875.1 Vireo altiloquus
CCATTTGCCTTCTTAAACCTGTCCTAAGCATCTGTATTATGTTATCCAACACACTGGCTGCTAACAATACAATCAATACAAAAGGTTACTTAGGGGTCATGGCTTTTTTTCTGTCCTTGAAATACAAAGCTTATTTTAACAGGGATTTGCACTTTTTCACTGAAGAAAAAGTCTTCAAACCACTCAGGTGAGAAGAAAAAAAAAAGCATACTGGAATTACAATTTTTTTTTTGTATGAAAACAGGTAATTTAATAAACATTTTTCTGCGCATCCATGAACAATACATTTTTTCAGTTTCACAACTTGATTGTAAAATTTTATAGGGCAGGAACCTGGCATGCCAGGCACTGACATAAATGCCTATTTCATCACTTTTTGAAAATAGTATCTGTCTGCTTACACATTAGTATATTTTAGAACATCAACATACAAACTCTACCATTCTGCTTCAAAGAGTAAAACTTACCTTATCTTAGACACTAGCCTCAGTCAGACTACAGCAAAGATGAACAGATTCCTAACATTGACTGAGCTAGAGGACAAGCTAGGTTGATTTGTACCTAAACATTTTCCCCTTTGTAGATATTTTTTTATATAACTCTGCTTTGTGCTTAATAATCTTTCAGCAGTATGAAATATTAGATATCAATAAAAGAAATTTTTTAAACCCATCAGGTACAATCCAAATCGTGTCTTTGTAAATTTCTTAAAAGCATACTTGTTACTTAAAGTATCTCCATTTCATGTAATACTGTGTTGCTCAGAGGTCTCAGTGAAAATATTTTAAACACTTTTGCTTATGTACTATAAAAAGCCCCCCCAAATTGCTTTTGAATTGGAAGAAGGGAAAAGCTCCTTAAGACAAAGTGATTTTCAGATTAGTTTCCATTAGTTAATATAACGTAACATGACTTGGACACTTTCAGAATGAAAATGAGGAAAGCATGGTAACCAATGGTTGATATTTGTATCAGATATAGTGATTTATGACCATAAAAGATTGTATCATAACTTAGAGTAGATCAGGTACACAAAGCAGTGCACTTAGAGCCTTTTGTAGTGGACTTTTATACAAAAATAATGCCAATGCACCAAAAAATTATGAATGCATGTGAGACCATTACATACAGCACATACTAACCACTCCTTCTGCTCAGTTTATTTAAGAGAATCTCAAAACAAACATTTGCTTATTGACCAATGGCTGAAAACATTTCTGTGCATTTACTCAAATGTCTAAAACCACTGAAAAAAAATAATTTGCCATTACTTCTGCTTTCCTTAAGGCTAAAAAAAAACCAAACCACATCTCTGCTTCTCTAACATCTGCTGTCTGGCTCAATGGTCTTGATGCCTATGATTTTTAGTTATTTATATTTTTCATATATTTGTAGCTTTGTAGATTGCTAATGCATGGCTGTAGCTCCTAGTACTTTTCCTATCCTCTTTCCCTACATTTAAGAATAAGCTAACCTTCTAAACACATTCCTAAAATATTGTTTAGTCTTATTCCAAGAAGGGAACCAACTACAAGAATGTTCTGTTTTCCAACCAGAATCTGGACTAGACATAACAAAAGTGGGGCAAAGAAGCCCCTGGGCTGCTTCCAGTGGGGCAGAACCCCATAAATTATTACCTAACCAACTAACTTTTTAATTGGATAATATGATAGGTATACTAATCAACTACCCTTATAAAAATTTTAGAATTACTGTACCATGTGTGGTTTTCACCATAGTGTGCACATGAAAGCTTTCAAGTAAAGGTTTGCTTTTTTATTATCACTCTAATGCTGTTTGGGAAGATCTGTTCTATTTTCTAGGCAACAGTCTAACGCAAATTACAAATCTGCTTCACACTCCAGACACATCATCTCCAAAAGAGATCTTCAAGGCTGACAAGAAGTGTGTTCAGAGTTCCTTCACATCGCTGGATGAGAGACCTTTGCAAAGTCTCCAGGAAAGGGAGCAGGTTTCAGGGACAATGCTTGCACCAGCTTCAGGAACACAGACACATGAGGAAAACTGGCTTTCAGCTGGTATAGCCAGGTTTTCCAAAACAAACAAGGAACAAAACCAGACAGGCAGAGACAATTCTAAACCAGAAATGTTATTAGACAGAAAATTTTGGGGGCTACGCCTAATTTTTTACAAGATATTGTATGGTTTAATATTAAATATATTTTTTCTATATGTGGGATTAGTTCTCACCCTTCATAAAGTACTTAATGCATTGATTAAGACAGGAAGATACACTCTTCTCTTGGCAAAGCAGGCAACGTAAACAATGCTCTCCAAATTAACAGCTGAAGTGTTTGTGCAGTGTGGAGATTTGCTGCTGACAAGCCCTGATCCCCCGACACTTGTGCTGCTGCAAAACACACCAGCATATTACAAAAAGACCCTGCTGTGAGCGAGCTGTCCTAAAACAAAATTACCTTCAAGTGAGCTCTCAGGCTCACGCGTCAGAAGCACTCACACCCCCTTTTAACCAGAACAGGCACAGAGTAGCTGTGCCATTATCCCAGACTCCAAGGGGCTGAAATAGTAAAACATGCATTGTCATGAGAAAGACATGGGGTCAGGTATAACCAACTCCCCTACAGGAGCCACAGTCAGGCCCATGACTCCATCAAAGTAGATCCGCAAATGTGGGAGTGCTGCTGCTGTTCAGATACTCAAGCTTTTGTGACCTACAGCAAAATACATAACAGACAGAAAATGAGTAGTGGCCCGGATGAGACAAAATGAGCTTAAATGTTTTCAATACTTTTCTTTTAATTATCCCATAGGATTTTCTTCAATGTTCTCTGGAAGTCTGTACTTGACACCTTCACAATAACTTAGTAGAATTTCTTCAAAGTGCTTCATAAGCTTTCTATTTAGGCCTGAAAACAACTACCTTTCCATACAAAACCATCCAAGCCCACTATTTTAGTTCAGAAAAAAGATTAATTCTTGATTCTTTTGCCAACCAAAAGCCACAAAACATACATCATTGAGCAAACCATTCTCTATGGTCCCACTCTCAAGAGAAGAACATGCAAGAGACATTAAATATGATCAACAACAGAGGAAAAGTCACAGTCAGTCCTGGAACACTAACTCCTAAGTCTCTAATTTTCACTCCCATGTTCAGTGCCACCTACCCACATCCATTCAGGAGACTGGTAATGTACCTCTGGGGCAGGGGGGCTGCAACCTCAAGTAGAATCCCAAAGCCCACACCTCCAAAATCTCATCTAAACTCCTGCAGGACATACCAAAATGAACAAGTCTTCTACAGTTAAACAAAAATACCCTTGATCAAAAAAGCATGAAGGTATTGGATCTCTTTAGTCTACAAAGCAGAGGCCCCAGAAAAGCATTTGCTAAGTGATGCGGTATGAAGAACCAGTAATCACTCCTTTGCCTCAGCCAATTTAAAAATAAAAAACTTTAACCAAATACCAAGGTGAATCAAAAGGCTTGGGTGAAATTTACTTCTCAGGAAATTTTTGAAAATAAACCAAACACTAGGGATAATCTTAAGTAAAAAGCCTAAAGCAAACTTAATCAATTCTCCAATGCTTACCTTGCATAGGTTCCAAGGTCACTTCCAGTAACATTTCATTTCCTGGAAACGCCCTAATTTGATACCTAAGTATTTTGATAAGAAAATTCAGATTTCAATCTAATTCCTTCTGACAAAAAATATTTAGGAAGTGTTGATTCTATTCCAATGAAAATAACTTGGCATGAAAAGATGTCATTCTCTAGTATTAATATTCATTGCTATTTAAAATGGTAAGGTGACATTAAAGAAAATAAGAAACATTCCTCAACATTTACTGCACATTTACTGAGTGTTCAATGAGGTATCATTCCACTGCAGCAAAAGAAACACTACCTAACAAACTTGCTTGTAAACTAGAGCTCTCCTTACTTGAACCCCTTTTCTCAGTCATACTTCATAGTAATTCAGAGGAAATGTAATAACCAGCTACTGCCAACATTGCCATTCCACTGGTATAAATCAAGCACAAAAAACATTTTGATGATGGTACTTTTCTCACACCATGTTAAAATGTGTTAAATGAGTATTTTGTAAACCTAAATAGTTTGAGTAAGCTGGACTAGTCTCAATTTACTTGCAGGCTTGTCATGCATGAATTAAATCATGGAATAAATTAGGTTGGAAAAGATCATGAGTCCAACGGTAAACCAAACACAGCCAAGCCCACAGCTAAGCCACGTTCTTAAGTGTTACATCTGCAAGTCTTTTAACTGCCTCCAGGACTGGTGACTCCACCACTTCCCCGGGTAGCCTTCTCCAATGCCTGACCACATTTAATACCCAGTCTAAACCTCCCTGGCCTTTCTCTTAACCTGTAACTTGCTACTTCGGAGAAAAGATCCCCACCTGATAGCAACCTCTTTTCAGATGGTTGTAGAGACCTGCAAGGTCTCCCGAGCCTCCTTCAGGCCAAACAACCCCAAATTCCTCAGTGGCTCCAGACCCTTCATGAGATTTGCCAACCTCCTTTGGACACACTCCAGCACCTTAGAGTCTGTTTTCTGAGGGCCCCAAAAAATCAACTTCATATGAACGTTCACAGAACATCTTTTGGTTTACCCAGCATATCCTGCTTCTCCAGTGTTACAAGGTGAACAGGAAACCTAGTGATGGTATCAAAATGCCTATTTTGAATCAGATTTCTCCATAAATATTAGGAAAATGAAAAAGTTAACTACCTCAGGTATTAAATACAGTAGGCATAGAGCCTTCCACATACTCTAAGGACATAAAATACTAACAGCCACACACCTTCTTCAGAACTATTACTAAAGGCTATCGGCTATTTACTCATCCTTTTCAGCGGCAGCTCCTTGTCTCTTCAAGATCATCTCAGAATTATAACTCACCAGAACATATACATTCCTTCCACCAATGTTTTTTTTTTCAATAGCAGATCATAAATCAGTCCCCCATATGTTGGTATGAAGTGCCTCACATCACATCAATAGTAGGTGTGTGAGAAAGGGGATGTGCCTTCTCCATTTTCCAAGGTAATTTCCTGTCAAAAATAACCATGAAAAGCCATGTATTTTGCCAAAAAGCCGATCATTTTGAAAAGCTGTTTGCTTGTATTTTTTTACCCACTACTTGGGAGAGGGCTCATTGAACTGCTTTTATTACACTGCATCCAGAGATGCAAGGAATTAAAACTACACTCAACAGGTAAAAAAAAACGTTCTGGTAGAGGCATTTTCAGGTAAACAAATTTCAACCTCAGCAACACACATCACTGAACTCAGGTACTGAACTCTACTTTTGGATCCCAATTCCCTTTGTGAATTAAACTGAATGTAACAGCCAGCCAAGGAAAAGCAAACTATAAATCCCATGAGACTGCTACCACAACTTCAGACAATTCTTTCTAAGGAATGTAGATATAAGCATTATAAAAATATGAAGAACAAACTGAAAAACTATTTTATCTAGAAATCCTTGGAAGATGCAGCTTTTTAAGATCAGATAAAAGATGAAGCACGCTTTGGTGTGCTTCTGTATATGAATCATATATTCAAAATTATTAACTGAACTCAGCTGAAAGTTTTCAATACTTGTCTTTCAATTCTAGTCAAATATTCTTAAATAATCCCTATTCTAAGTATTGAGAAGCCACCAGTAATTTAATGAAACAGTATCTGCAACAAAGGCTCCTCCCTAGAGATTACTCCTGTAATTTCAACTAAACATTCAACCATCTATAGATTAAGTATTCAAGAAACATTTGTACATTTGTGCTAACTTCTTTTGATTTGCAATACTAGCTCAACCTTAGCTGTAAAAATTACCTTAACAGAGAATTTCAGTGACAAGACTGAACATGTACAAAGTTTAGCAAACAGATAATGACTTAGCAAACATGAACAGGTGACTTTATAGAGTACACCTGAAAACATTACTACAGAAACCTCTCCAACAACCCAGGTCACCCAGATCTAGCTACTATAAGGTTGGGACAGGGCCAAAACTAAGAGATTCTTTAAGAGTCTAAAGAAGTGTTGCAAGAAGAGTTCATCTGAGCTCAGCTGGAAAAGATGACTGCTTTCACTCTTACACTTATGCCTAGAGTATCAGAAGAGGGGTTATAAACCATAACGAAAATTTTAAGTTGAAGTGCCTTAAAACAGAAACATTCCCATCCCCTCAGCAACAGGTGCTCAGCCCCACATACTCGTAATTCATATCCTACACAGCAGCACAACAGAGCAATTCCTTGTGACCCACTTCACTCAGCAGAAAATTTAAGACATATAAAACAACTTGCAGGAGAGAAACAACCCAGAGCTTCAAGTCTGAATCCCTTGTTTCCAAAAAACTGACAAAACTAGGTTCTGAACATCAATTACTATAGAAACCAAGACACTGGGCAAGTTAGGAGTTCAACACTGCTTTATCTGAGCAAGTGAGAACTCAGCTAGTTGGCTACACTACTTGCTGAGAACTACAGAATCGTATCTACAAGTGCACGACAGTACTAGTTAGAAGATGGTATCAGTTTGAGGCAGAGGAACAAGTAAAACACATCTTGTGTCCTTTAAGTTCCTTGAGTAAATCAAGAAACCATTTATAGAAATCCTGCAACATCTCAGAAGACTTAGGAAACAGTTTAAGCCATTCTCCTCATTTGTCTCAGCAGAGGGAGCCAAATTTTTATCACAGATGTAGCAGTATTTTAGACAAATTATTCAGAATCCTAGAAATACAGACCAAAGCATTACCAAGCAAGGACAGTAACAAACTGTCTGCATTATTGCAACTTGAATCTATGCCATGTTCTAGGTGGTAACTTCTGGGGTAGGAACAGAAAACAGAATTACCCTAAAATAAAAATGGCAGGGAACCCCACAATCTTTTTAGCAAACTGACAGTTAAAATACTAATGAAATACACCAACATTTGCTAAGTTCTTGAATCTGATGTTGTCCTTTGCAACTCAAAAGAACTGTTCCACAGACACCAAATCATTAATCACGCATACACTAGACTGGTTCAAAATTTATTTGTCATTCATTTCTTGCACTTGAAGTACTCTTCGATGACATCTTTGGCCTGAGATTCCTTGCCATAGTCCTGTAACACAAAACAACCCATTATTAACATACAGACCCATCCTAAATTTTACAAACTGTTTTTTTTTTTTTTTACATGGACAAATGGGATTCTGACACTTTATCACAAGGAATTTCCAAAATTCCACACAAGTATGCTCAAGCAATTGGCCAGTTTTTTCCTCATTCTTTAATTAAACTATTCTAAGAAAGTTCTGTTCTATTTCATACAAATGTAACACCCATTGACAGGGATGCAAACAAAACCTTTCCTGCTTAAAGAAACTCAAGTAAAGTATGTGAAAAAGTAGCGTAATTATGAAAATGCATGCAGAAGACACTAGTCTTGATTGTGAAGATGTAGCCATCTCTTGGGACCTCAGAGACCACAAAGTCTTCAAGGCTCGTACTGTGGCTTTATTTTGCCAGTGTTATTGTGAAATAAGCTCCGCAAAACATTTTCAAGTTGAGCGGACATGCTGAACTGGCATTTTTTTCTGAAGTAAAGCTTCCTAATCTCTAGGCAGGCCTTTGCTTTTAATTACTGGCAGGTAGGCATAGATACTTTGAGGACACAACCATTAACTCACAAAATATATATGAGTATATAAACATGAAAGAGAATATAAAACACAAAAGTAGCTTATGTTCGCTATCAATAATATAAAGCAACTGCTGAAAAAAATAAATTTAGGAGCTGTATTTAACGGTTACTTATCTAAAAGCAATCTTTGGTTTACCATTTATTTTTAAAAGTCAAGAAATAAGCTACAATTAGCAATCTTACTTTGACAACGACACAACTGCAGCCCACCACTTTGCGAGGTTTTCCTTCTCTGTCAATCTTGCAGAGACCCACCCATTCGCCCAGCTTCTTGTTGTCATCAACCTGTGAAGGGCATCACATCACATGAGAATTTGCTATTTCTGGCATACCAGAGTCCAGCCCAGCAGCTGCTGTACTGTCAGATAGATTGGGTAACGGATGGCTGCTTTCCTCACAGGCATCAGCAGAGGGAGCCAAAGTATCATCATCGTACAGCTTGAGCCTCCCTGCAGTCACAGGGACCCTCCTCCCACACTCCACTTGGCAACAATTCCATTTCTTATTAAACAGGACAACAGAATTCACACCTTAACTGTGCAAAATAACCAGTCTACACCCCCTGCCATTTACATCCACAGGTTTTTACTGTGGCAAAATGGCAATGACACAGAACTAAAACAACCTGCTGCCAAAGGGAAATTCTGCCTAGGTAAGCCGTACACAGAATTACAGCAGTGTTCTAAGGGGTCAGCTCTCTACACACTGAAACAAGCATAACTGTTCCAAACTTGTGTCTTGTTACTCACCTTTATTAAGTTGATCTGATGTTCTGCACAGAGCGCTTCAACTAATTTTACATATGTGGGTTCATCACAATTTGAAGCCAGAACACAGAGATGGGCTTGGCGTCTAAAACAAAATGAGAACTGACAGATGTTACCTCAGACACTACTTGCAATTTCTTGATAATCAAAACCAAAAATAACCAAATTCAGCACATGCATTTCTAGAGAACCACTTCCTAAGTTTTAATTTTTGGTTATGAGACACCATAAGCTTTACTAAATATACTTTTGATGCAATTTGTCACCTTGTGTCATACACACATAACAGGTTATTCATATATTGTTAGCTTTATCATCAGATCCTATTCCCATTTTAAAAGTGTCTAAAAATCCCACTAAATAAATTCTCAGCCATTGGAAAAAGGTCTAATGACTGGATAAACACCAGGTCCCCTATAGAAACAGTGTCATTGCTACAAAGCAACCAAGTTACAAGCTGCTTTTTTTTCTTATTTACCACAGGTTACAGTAATTTAACATTAGAATTGTAATTACTAAAAGCTTGAATTTCCATGACAAGGCGTTATGAGTTCTTCAGAACAATCTTTTCTACTTACGTTTAAAGAAGCTGTTATGACACAGGGCCCCAATTCTAATTAGGATCTTTGTACACTGTGGTACAATGTTAAGATACCAAAGGGATACCTGACAACAGAGAGAGCTGAGTAGGTCTTCTATGCTTAACCTAATGCAATGTGACCTCTGCAAACAAAGTCAGTTTTCCCTAAAAAGACCTTCTTTATCAGGAGTGTCACCAGAATGCCAGAAACGTTTTCAAGCAAGAACCATCACACACAAATGTGTACAACCTCATACATACATCGTCCCTTTTAACACACAACTTATGAAGCTGCAGCTGATCTCAGAAGAACTCATACAAACTGGGCATCAGACACCTAAGTTGGATTTCTCTGCCCTTGTTTAGTGCCTTGTCCCAGAGATTTTGGCATACAGGTTTGTCAGACAGCAGTTATCACTCACAGGACGAGTGTAGGGGTATCCGACAAACTGAAGTCATCACTCAAACACTGCAGCTTTACATTAAAGTAGCTTTTTCTTGCAAGGAAAGTATGGATTTGCATATAAACACACAGAGGTGTGTATGTATGCCTATATATATATAGATACACTTTGCCCTACGAAAGATCATAACCGATTACCCCATGACTGACACCTAAGAAGTTCAATACTGTTTTGATATTGCACCTTGACAATTACTTACTGTTGCAACATTCTAAAAAAAAAAAGTGTAAGAAAGCTAAGAATTTAAGGCTTTTTCATAATAACAAAATCAACTCGACTGAATTCTTACAAAGTTTTGAAAAACTTTATCACTTCTTCAAACATAAGGTTCTTGAACCCCAGATTTTCACAGCTGCGTACAGCAAGCACCATTCCATTTTCTTCACAAAACCCATACACCCACATGAACACTCGATGACACTGGGACCACAAAACGACCAAGATACCAGATGCTGCTGTTCCTGAATCATCAAGTTTAGCTTCTGTATTTAAGGATCCCACTTTAAGACGCCCAAAAAGAGGTTAAGAAAGACAAAAATTACTGGCAGACAACTATAGTCTTGACTAAGTTTTAAACTGAACACGTGGACAAAATTGCTACTGCAGGTGTTCGATATACCTCATCACAAGGCCTCACCCAGTTCTACTATTCACAGTAGAGAAACTGGTGACACCACACTTACTTGTCCAAGGCTTTGGCTGCTTCACGGATACCGCGAGCAAGGCCATCATGGATAAGTGCGGTCTTCAGCACTTCTTGCAGAGCGGTGTTAACATCCATTACACCTCCAGCAGTAATGCTAAAGAAAAGACACTTAATGTCCTGACCATGCCAACAACTTACAACTAAAAGCAAAAGCTGCCCGTTCACCTGCAAGCACCCGATTATTAAAAAGTACAAAGAAAAGCAAGTTAAAGAACTAAGCCAAAGGAATAACTGACAAAGGATGAACTTGAAAGAAGCTAAAGCATTAAATCCTCCTGGCGAGCCACCGGGCCGTGCTGCCTTCTTGCTCCTATAAGGGACACGCCATGTGCCCAGCGGCCCTGCCAGGCGAGCCCCGCGATCATCTCCCGGCCTGCAGGAAGAACGCAGCAGCACCACGCCGGAGCACAGCCGGAGCTCCCAAGCCCGACGCGCAACGCAGCGACCCGGCCCCTCCGCCCGCCGCCCCCGACGGCCCCGGCCCTGCTCACCCTTCCTCGGCCATGGCGCTCTCGGTGGGTGCGGTCCCCGCCCGGGTTCCTGCTGCAAATATAGACACAGGCCGCCCCGGTGAGCGGCGCCGGCCGCCCCGGGGCCCCCGCCCGGCCCGCTCCCGCCGCGATGCCCCGAGGGCCGGGGGGATCCCGCCCGGCCGGGCCCCGGCGCCATCGCGGACACTCACCCGGCACCGCCGCGCGCCGCTGCACAGAGAGGGGGCGTGCCCGCCGCCGCGCGCTCTTATACCGCCACAGGACCCCAGCCCCGCGCGCATGCGCTCGCGCGCCGAGGCTGCCCGTCGCGGTGCCTGATCGTCAGCGTTCTCGCCCCGCGTCCGTGGGAGGGGAGAATTGTGTACGTTTGGAACCTAGAACTGGGAAGTGGTTTGAAACAGAAATTAAAGGATGGAAGTGAATCGCTATCAGCAACAACTGCAAGTTGGTTTTGTCAAACAAATACTCTGTGGGAGGTACCTCTGTTGTTATCAATGCCTTGACCCCAGCCTGCAGCCACAGCAGGATCTTCAATCAGGATTAAATAAAGCCTCGCAAGAAAGTCGGTTTGTTATTTTCCAGGGAAAGAGTGGTGCAAATTAAGTCTCCGAAGGTAATCTATCACCCAAGAGGTTCCTTAAAAAAAAAGTTGTTCTTTTAATGGAAAAACCACTTTTAAGTGCTCAAAGTATCCATTTGCTTTGGGGGAGCAGCCTCCTGGGGGTAAACCCACTGCGACAGCTGGACAGGAGTCACCTGGGGCTGTGTCACTGGCCAGAGGTCACCTGCGCTGCTTCCCTAGGGCAGGAAGTACACCTGGTGCTGCCGAAGCAGTCTGGCCTCACCTGGCACTCTCCCTCTGTCACTGATGGCCAAGAGATGAGGAGCATGGGGAACACTCCCCAATTCCCCCCTCTGCTAGCAAATCACAGCACTGAGCTGTAGCTCGGAAACCTCACAAGTGCTCACTCCTGTTCCTGCCGGGGGCTCACACACACACGGGTCATCACTTTGATTGAGAGGTCATCACAGCCATCGCACTGAATCGTGTTCCTTGTTTGGCTGCTGTCAGTCTGACACGGGGCTTTGTCCATCCCAGCTGCTTCAGACTGGATGACTTGATTGTTGGGGACGCTACATGTCACCATCTTGGTAAAAATTACATAGTGACAAAGTGTAACAGAAATAGGTAACAAATATCGATAGCCATGGTGTGTGGCTAATGCAATCAAACACATTTGTCACCAGTGTTGTCAGCCACCTTTTCCACAATATAGTCTTCCTGGTGTTGCCAAGCAGCAGGATGTAGGCTAAATCCAGGTAGGAAAGAGACACTGTGCATAAAGCAACTCACCAGAGCTGGGCAGGGGAGGGGAGGAGAGGACAGAGAGGGAATGTGGAACCTGGTCAGCTGTCTTGTGTCTGCCCCACATGCCTGCAGCTCAGGCAGTGCAGCCTTTTGGAGCCTGCCTGGGGGAAAGGCCTGGCTGAGGGCTGCAGCTGTGAGACACAGCTCATGTACACTCTGAGGCAGTCACATACATTTATGTTACAGAGAGATATCTAGAAGGGGTAGAAGCCAACCTCTGTGAAAGCCATGGAGAGAGAAGCGCAATACGGAGGCTCTCCTCGCCTGCAAGCTGAACTACCAAGGACAAAGTGAGTAGGAACGACACTGCCCACTGCTAACTGCGTTTGACACCTCAATGCTGCCATATATTGCCTGAAACTCTGAACTGCAACTCCCTTTGCAATATCCCAGTGGGTTGCAACCACTGCAGTCCCAACACAGATATTCTAATTTAGCAGCTCCTGTGAGACATGTGGTCTTGACTTCTTCCCTCCTTTGTCCAAAAGCAGTGCAAACATGTAATTTCCTTTATTTTCCTCAGACCCCAGAAAGCATGCAAGCACACAAATTATACTGCCCACTTTTTTCCCATCTCTTCAGGGGAGAATGTTTTTCCCTATATCCACCCATCCCTTAATCTCCTTGTGCCCTTGAAAAGCCCCAAAGGCACCTAATCTATAGAGTAGTTTTTGTACTGAGTGGAACAATATAGCATTATCTCCCCTAGAGGTCTTGAAAGGATAAGAAGCCTGTATGCAGCCTAAAACACAGCGGTATCTCCAGGAAGTTCTATACGCATTCAGCCCAGGAGATGGAAGTATGCACATCTGAAAGCTTTGTATTACAGCAAAAATGATAATAAGAGTCAAAGTCATAGTCTAATATTCTAGCAGCAGAACATTCAAAAGCGGTTTTCCTTGCACAGTTGCAAGAAAACAAAGCTGTGCTGAGATAAAAGTTATGTGTTTATACAGAGGAGGTTTTCACTGTCACTGAACTCCGTGTGGAAATGTTGGTATAGCCTAGTAGGAGCGTGTTAGATGTGTGTAATAACTAATGGAAGTGTGTGATCCCGTTGGAAGGTCTGCTTCACTGCACAGTGTTAGCTCAGCGTTCATGTGGATGTTCTGCATGCTGTTGGCACTACTCCACCTGCTCCACCTTTCTGTCCATATTCCTAGAAGGAGTAGCTAGTTTCTTAAGCTTTTCCCTTGGAGTTATGTTCATTGAGCACCCTGCAGTTCAAATGCTGGCATACAGCCATGGGGAATGACATGTTTAAGCCAAGGATTGCAGTCCTGTGCTAAAAGCACTTCTAGTGCACTTGAGGTTGGGTGAGTGGTGTAACCAGAGTGCTAGAAAATGAGGAGCTGCCAGATGCAGGGCAAGAGCCTGCTTGGGTTCTAAAGGGTGGTGTCAGTGCAGACACTGACCTGCAGCTTCACTGACCGACCAGCCCCAACAGAAGAACTTGGTCCTCCCGAAATTTGGTTATATTATAAACAGCATAACATGCTACCTATAAACTCAGACTGGGGGGAGGAAGACAAGCTACTGTCACACGGCATTCAATAATTTTGATTCTCTCCAGCCTGCTGTTTTGAGTGATCCATTTGGACTCTTGATACATATATTTAAAAATGCTTTGGTTATAACTACTACCCTTTGTGCTTGCCATTCAGTTCCTTGACCCTCCCTGACTGTCTCCAGCCTGGGAGCCTCCTTCTTTTTTTCCATTCTGTTCAAAATGGGAACTGAACCTGGGGACTTTTTCAGAAGAGCAGTACTGCAAGGAGGCTCTAATGGTTCACTCTTGTCTCAGCCATCCTCTTCCTGCTCCCTTATCCCATTATCTGTTTCTCTCCTTGTCTTTTGCTCTGGTAACCTTTACCTTTCCCTTTAGCTCACCCTGGCAACCACAAACCATATTTTCTTCAAAATGTCAGACTTCAAGGGTAGTTTAAGTTCCATATTGTAAATTGTGGAGACTGAGAAACTGAGTAATAAGCAGTACAGACAGTAGCACAGTGTGCTGAGGCAGCCACTTAGGCAGATTAAAGTATCAGGTATTGCAAATTCCCAAGAGAGGTCCATGACACTGCTAAACTGAACAATCAGTTCTGAATTTTGAAACAATCCTTGCAAAAACGTACTTTCATCTGACATCTGTCTCTAGAAATACAAAACACAGTCATGTGCAATAAATAAATGTCATGGGATAAATGATCTCATTTTCCTTGCAAAACAGAAACAATTTCTCAGTCTTGTGGCAAATAAAGCTGGAAGTCTTCTTGTTCTATATCCTCAGAAGTCCTGCTCACCAGCCTAGAAGGGAGAGATGTGTATTTCCAAGTGCCTCCAGATGTAGAAAAGAACAGCCACTCATATGCAAGAGATATCTATGTCAAGTTTCCAGCGCTTGGAGAAATTATGGAGAGACTGTTCTGGAGTCTCAGAGAGAGGACAAGCTATGGTATTTCAATACCAGTTTGAAATTAAATAAGGCCTTGATTCATGATAACTGAACAAAAAAGCTTGCTGGTTACTGTTGCCTTTCATAGATTTTGCATTAGATGCTCAAAGGATGTGGTTATCATGTGGTCACATTAGAGTAAGTTTAAACTATTTCCCAATAGCATTGTGCAGCTGCTGACAAAAAAAAAAATTAATTTGATGTAAGTATGCACTAAGGATTTCTTGATTGCAATGCAAAAGTCTTTCTAAGATCTCTACAACTATACAGCACAATAATAAGGAATATGTATTCCCACATGCGCTGAGTATTTCATAATGTCCTGGATATCCAAGAAGGAAGCCACTCTTAAAGCAATTGTCCTTAATATGTTTTTACCTTGTGGGCATAAGCCATGAATTTGACTCTGTGTCTAGTATTTATAGAGAGCTAGTGCTCTAAGCCTTGAATTCTACATACTATTTGAGTCCTGGTTCAAAGGTTAGCAAGTATTTGTAGCTGTACTGGTTTTGGCTGGGGTAGTGTTATTTGCCTTCACAGTAGCTGGTATGGAGCTGTGTTTTGGATTTGTGCTGTAAACAGTGTTGATAACACAGGGATGTTTTAGTTATTGCTGGGCAGGACTTGCACAGAGCCAAGGCCTTTTCTGCTTCTCAGCCGATTGCAACAGTGAGGAGGCTGGGGATGCACAAGGAGCTGGGACAGGATTCAGCTGGGACACCTGACCCCAATGACCACAGGGATATCCCATACTGTATGGTGTCCTCCTCACCATATGTAGAGCTGGGGAAAGGAGAAGAAAGTGGGGGACATTTGGAGTGATGGCATTGTCATCCCAAGTAATGGTTACATGTGATGGAGCCCTGCTTTCCTGGAGATTGCTGAACACCTGCCTGCCCACGGGAGCTGGTGAAGAAATTCCTTGTTTTGCTTTTCTTGCGTGCACAGCTCTTCCTTCACCAGTTAAACTGTCTTTATCTCAATGCATAGGTTTTCCAGCTTTTACTTTTCTGATTCTTCGCCCAATCCCACTAGGAGGGAGTGAATGAGAGGATGTGTAGGGCTGAGTTGCTGGCTGGTGTTAAACCACAATGATAGGTTACTGAGAATACATGAAGAATTAACAAACATGTTCTATCAACAAGTTTCTCTTGGCAATAATGAGTGGTGCATAAGCAAGGAAGTTCATAGCCATGTTTCATTACTGGCATCATGCATCACTGCTGCTTCCCACACTTCAGCCTTCTGAGCACACTGACTTTGTGGAAATCTCACTCCATAGTCTTTGTTGGATTGCTCATATGTAATTATTAATTAGAGGAGGATTGGGTTTTGAAAGTAGTTGGAAGCTGTACAGTTAAGAGTCTAGACTAGAAAGAGCAAGTAGGTGGAGTAAGAACTGCTCAACATAGCTGACTGCATTTCTAACCACAAAAACGAATGCTTTATTCTCTTGCCACAATTTTAATCATTCTCTCTGAGTTTAGTTTCTCTTATTCACTCTAGTTGTGTCATGTTGCATACATCCTATATTTGTTATTATCCTTTTGTGAACTCATGATGACATGCAAGTGCTCTTCCTCTTCCTTTTTTTTTCTTTTCTTTTCTTTCCCCCATGCACAAAATAAAGGTAAACATGCTGGAGTTCCCAGCAAGCTTGGGGATGTAGTCCACAGGCAAAATTAGTGATGCCTCAGTTGAGCTTCTGGCTTTAGTATTGCTCAGGAAGTCCTGTGCCCTTGAGTCATCTCATGGTTTGGGTATTTGTCTCAGTAGCCCTGGGCAGCTGAGTGTGTTAGACTCAGGCTAATCAGACAAGATCTGGACAAGCTGTGCATACCAGTTTGTCTTGGTAACAGGCATATAGGAGCCTTGTTTTAAGTGAAATACAGTGAGTGACTGTAAAGGAACTCAGAGAAGGAAGACTTGTAGTGTGTTGACCCTGTCTGGATGCCAAGTGCCCACCAAAGCCATTTCATCACTCCCCTCTACANAAGGAGCTGGGACAGGATTCAGCTGGGACACCTGACCCCAATGACCACAGGGATATCCCATACTGTATGGTGTCCTCCTCACCATATGTAGAGCTGGGGAAAGGAGAAGAAAGTGGGGGACATTTGGAGTGATGGCATTGTCATCCCAAGTAATGGTTACATGTGATGGAGCCCTGCTTTCCTGGAGATTGCTGAACACCTGCCTGCCCACGGGAGCTGGTGAAGAAATTCCTTGTTTTGCTTTTCTTGCGTGCACAGCTCTTCCTTCACCAGTTAAACTGTCTTTATCTCAATGCATAGGTTTTCCAGCTTTTACTTTTCTGATTCTTCGCCCAATCCCACTAGGAGGGAGTGAATGAGAGGATGTGTAGGGCTGAGTTGCTGGCTGGTGTTAAACCACAATGATAGGTTACTGAGAATACATGAAGAATTAACAAACATGTTCTATCAACAAGTTTCTCTTGGCAATAATGAGTGGTGCATAAGCAAGGAAGTTCATAGCCATGTTTCATTACTGGCATCATGCATCACTGCTGCTTCCCACACTTCAGCCTTCTGAGCACACTGACTTTGTGGAAATCTCACTCCATAGTCTTTGTTGGATTGCTCATATGTAATTATTAATTAGAGGAGGATTGGGTTTTGAAAGTAGTTGGAAGCTGTACAGTTAAGAGTCTAGACTAGAAAGAGCAAGTAGGTGGAGTAAGAACTGCTCAACATAGCTGACTGCATTTCTAACCACAAAAACGAATGCTTTATTCTCTTGCCACAATTTTAATCATTCTCTCTGAGTTTAGTTTCTCTTATTCACTCTAGTTGTGTCATGTTGCATACATCCTATATTTGTTATTATCCTTTTGTGAACTCATGATGACATGCAAGTGCTCTTCCTCTTCCTTTTTTTTTCTTTTCTTTTCTTTTTTTTTTTTTTTTCTTTTTGTGGAGGTGGTGAAAAGGCTGTCCAAGAGACAATATCTGTGGAAAGGATTTATGTTTATGTCTTTTTCTGGAGGCAGATAGGAAAAAATCAAGGTAGTTCTTAGGGATTTTTCAACAGCCATAATATATGCCACACAAAATATATTGTCAAGACAGGCTTCAGCAAAGGAACATGTTGCTGTTTTTCTTTGTGGCTGCTAAATAGCCTTTAAGTTTCCTAATCTTGTGGTAAGAAAGTAGTTCTGCTTTTTTCCTGTCATGTAGAATGTGAGATTCTTAAGTTAAATACATGGCAACATTTGGTCTGAAATGTCCTTTTTAAGCGTCTTAATATTGTAACTGGTGACTAGATAGAATACTGATAGCTTAGTTAAAATAGTGCTTTTAAGATGAAATTACTGGTTTTTCTCTTCAAGCAACAGGTGGTCTGTCTCTTATTATGTTTGGAAGTGATCCTCCGCTCACACCTCATCTCCTTCCTCACTTTCCCGCCCTGTGGATAGGAACTTGTGCCAAATGAACTGATTATACCACCTCTTCCTCATCTCCAGTTTTAATTCACTCCTGGTCAGTTTACAGCTATTAATTCTTGTGACAACGTCGTCGTTAAGCCCTTGTGTCTCTGGTTTCATGAATCCTGCAACTTGCTGGAGGTGGAGGCTGTGTAACCATCGGCGATTTTGCTTGTTCTACCCCTGTTAACAGCGTGAATGTCCTGCGCCGGGTGTGCATGGCCTGGGCCAGGTGTGCAGCGTGCCCGGCAGCCGGCAGGGTGTCACCGGACCGCCGCAGGCGCGGCGCTCTCCCGGCCCGAGCGGGCAGTCCGGGCGGCGGCTGCGGAGCTCGGCGGCCGCTCCCGCCGGCCGGGCATGCTCAGTGCCGTGCTCGCCCAGCCCGCTGCCACTCGGGCGGCCGGAGGTGCCGCTGCGTCCNCGGGAGCGCAGGGAGCGGGACAGGTCCCTGTCCGGGCTGTCCCGCTGAGGTGGAGCGCGGGGCCGGGCAGGGAGCGCGGCGGGGCAGCTCCGGCTGCTGCCCCAGCGCCTCCGGGGTGGGCTGAGGGGCGGCTGCCGGCACCCGCGCCACGGCCAGCTCTGCGCTCCTGCGCGGGGCAAAAGGCAGCGCGGCTTCACTCGGTTCTCGGAGCCGGGAGCATACACGTTTTGTGGGCGTTTTCAGTTTTCCAAACCGATCTGTAAATAGTTCCCCTCTGTCAGCTTATAATACTTCGTTAATATTTTTATTTTGTATTTTTAGATGATGGCGCGTCAGAAGCTGTTGGTGAGGAATCAAGACGTCTTACCAGAGACCAGCTTTTTACAATAGTTGCGACAGCTTCTATAAACTTCAGTGGAATGATATGCTACTCAGTCCTGGGACCCTTTTTCCCTTCAGAGGTAAACAAACAACTTAGCTGCTCTCTACATTACTTTTTTGCGTGTTGAAGCTTTTAGAAATATCCTGAACTCCATGGGGCATTTATGGCTGGCTGTAATTTCCGAGTTAAGACTTTTCAGTTGTGGGAATTCAGTGATAGTGTGATGCTGGTGTAGATAGAGTGCATAAAATGGTGACCTGGATCTTGTCCACGGACTAATCCTCCCTGTGACTGCAGAGGAGACAGCAAACTAATGAGATGAAATAGAAGTCAAAGTGGATTCTTGGAGAAGTGAAATAATTTTTTACTCTGCGTTGCATAGTAGTTTTGTAGAGTTGAGATTAAACTGCCAATGTCCTGACTTGCATTTCTGTGCCCTAGCCACTCCATGACTTTTAATTTACAGTTACCTCTGTTAACTCATTCTGGGCCATCATTAACTGTACTAACTTCCTGACCTAGGAAAGGGAGGAAAAAAATCTCTGCTTATGTTGAATGAATACAATGTTTCATTTCTACAAATATAGGATGAAAAAGATGGTCCTGGTGCCTTTCCAGCAGAAGTCTTTTTCTGTCATGACCAAATTGTTACCAAGTATTTACAAAGAAATATTTTTTCGTCTAAATATTCCTAAGTACTGCTGGTGCCCAAATGAGTGTTTTTGGCCAGTAAAGGAAGTAAAAAATTGTCTGGTACTTGTTATGGGACGGCATGTTACAGTGAAGATAACAGATATCTCCATTTACTGCCCTCTCACTATGCAAGGGATCAAAGTTTTGTAACTAGTGCCCTTGCACACCAATTGAAGCCGCCTTTACATAGTGTGGCCTCCTGATCAGCAAACAGCATGTTTGCATTCACTGACAAATTAACACTGCTTTTCCCTTGATTACGTATTAGAAATGCAACATCCTTAAATTGTATTGTTACCTTATAAGCCCTACTGCCTTTGAGAAAGGAAATTGTTTTTTAACTGCATTTATAGTTAATTAAAAATATTTAAATGTGCAAGGCATGAATGTTATTCACCTCAAGAATTTGACTGTATCTTTACATGGTTGTGACTTTTTCTGCAGGCAGAAAAAAAAGGTGCCAGTAACACCATTGTTGGCCTGATTTTTGGATGTTTTGCTTTGTTCAATTTCTTGACTTCTTTAATATTGGGAAACTATGTAAGTATAATTAAAGCTGTAACTTTTTTCTGTGATGATACAGGTTGGTACACGAAGACAGTTCTGCAAGGCTGAGAAAGGAGATGTCTCTTCAGTAGCGCTCCTGCAAGTTTGTGTCTGCAGTAACTGGAGTCTGACTAGTCAGTCTGAATGAGATCTAAGTCTTGTCAGTACTCTTCTGGTATTCCTGAGGGTAGCATAGAGTGATGGACATGGAACTATTTTGTTTCTCTTGTTAGCTGTTCTGTTTGCTTTAGTGTAATCTGCTGATCAGTTCTGCTTTCTATAGCCTCCTTTCTCCTACTCCCCATTTTATTTGTTGCACTTATAAATTCTGTTTGCCTTTGGTGACATTCTTAAGGTGTTTTGTTTTTGTTTTGTTTCTTCTTTAGTTAGCTGCACCTCTTCTTCTTTTCTGGTATGTTCTCTCTCTTTTTTTTTTTTTTTTCACATTTCCTCCTGTTATGACTCTCTGCTGCTTAGCTGAGTTTCCTGAACTTCAACTTTGTTCTATAGTAATGTGAGATAAATGTCTCCAGTTCTTGTAATTTGAGTTTTCCCACAGATTCAGGATTTTTCTCATGTTGGAGAAGTCACTAATAAATTATATACATGTTTCTGTGTTTATGTGCTGGAGCGCTGCTGTCTATGCATTATTGGCTAGGGCTGCTCAGGATCATTCCCTAAGCTGGGGCTGCTGCAGAGTAAAAATTCTCTGTCTTTGCCTGGGCAGCCTCTTTTCTGATCCTATGGTGAGTGCTTTTCTCTGGTGCTAAGGTGGCTCATAAAGTGTCACACGAGTGCAATTACTAAGTCCAAGTCTTGGTGCCTGTAATGGCATTCGACTATGGCACAAGCCTCACCAAGTGCTTTACAGGGGAGAAAGTGAGTGTGCCATTCTCACTGCAGACAGCTGAAATGAGCATCAATAGATGTGGACAGTGCAGCAATCAGAGATCCTGAGTGTTTCAGTGAAACTCAGCAAACTATGGGCTTTAGTAATAATGGCTGAAGGGCAGGGACTTTGTCCAGGCCTGAACAAAAAAGGAGCCTGAAATACCTCCTCTCTTTAGGGGAAGTTGCAGCATGGAATTAGAAGCTAGCTGTACTTTTTTGCAGGATTGAGTTTGCTTTATGGCATGCCTCCATTGTCCTTTGCTCTCGTGATAGAGTCTGAAATGAAGAAAGGGAAAGGTGGGGTATTCCTGGTAATGAATGGGGAGGCCTGAAACTGCCATGCTTCCCATGCCAAAGCTTTCTGCTGCTAAGGGTTGCAATAAATTTGCTTAAAAATCAGCTTGCATTGATTCTCGCTAGCCAGATGCACGACAGGTATTGCTGGCCTTGCCTCAGTGATGGTACTGGAGGGGAGCTTTGGAAACAAACTTTCTGCTTGTTTATAATGAGGCATGCTTCTGTAACCTGCTGCTCTGCAGAAGCTGCAGCATGTTGCTGTGAAATAGTTAACTGCAGCATTGTCTTACCTTTCTAAAACTGGGTTAAGTCACTTAACTGTTCAGAGTATTTTTAGGTTCAGTATTGAATGGAGGCACACCAACAGGAGCAGTAGATTCCAGATCTTTTAGCTACAGGTGCTATAAAGTTCCCATAATTTTTGGATTTCTTAACAGTAATTTGCGTTGAAAATTTTTGATCTTTCCTATATATACTAACATGTTAAAATGGTATTTAATTTACAGCTTTCACAAATTGGAGCAAAATTCATGTTTGTGGCAGGGATGTTTGTTTCAGGATGCGTGACCATTCTGTTTGGGTAAGTAATTTCTGTTGCTTGGTTTTGTAGCATTTGTCTTCTGATCATTTTCATCCATATGAAAAGATGGACACAAAACAAAAGTAGAAGCTCTTGGGCATTTTTTGTGAATGGGTTAGGTCATCTAGCTTCTTGCATCTTTAATTTTTATCTACCCCTTATAAAGCAGAATGAACACTTCTCCCTTTCACTAGGTTTCAGAATTTGTTTGATACTTTGAAAGCAGAGGAGGTAGGTTCTGTGTATTTAAATAACTACTATAGTTCATGGACAGCAAGAAGTCTGTCAAAGTGCAGCAATAAGAGAACTATTTCTGCATAATGTTTTAATTATTCTTTTCTTTAAAATATTTGGCTTAAATGGGAAGCTTTGCCTGGCAGGTGAAGAGGCTAAGCCACTCATTTTAGCAAAATAAATACTTTAATAACAATGTAGGAATCTCTTACTAGTTAGTTCTAAAACATTGCATCAGACTCCTTGCACAGGTGCTTGGAAAAGCTATGAAATACAACAGAGGTGGCATTGGAGTTTTTCATGCTCTTTTCACTGCTAAGCAGAGGGGAAAATGAGAAAGCTGCCAGAAATAGTTTGGTAGAGTTTTAATCATTTCACTGATGTGATTCAAAGTTAAGTGGTATAAAAGCATTGAGTGTCTTGTAACTGTGTCCTTAAGTGAGTAAGAAATGATGCTCTAGGGCCTTTAGCAGATGGCTTCTTCCATTCTGAGAGAGGTCCAATTTATTGTTGGGATTTTTCTTTTCCAGATTGCTGGACAAGGTGCCAAGTGGACCAATGTTCATTGGTTTCTGCTTTTTAGTAAGAGCAATGGATGCAATAGGCTTTGCAGCAGCAATTACAGCATCGTTCTCAATCCTTGCGAAGGCATTTCCCACTAATATAGCTACTGTCCTGGTAAGTTCAAAAAGCAGCGTTACAGCTGAATACCAGCAAGATGACAAATTTCCAGTGGGCAGCCTAAACCCTGGAGGAGAAAATCTATTGTCTCATATGCAGGCTTATTTGAAATCATGGTGTAATGTTTTGTTCGTAATCTAGAATCACAACCCTAGAATGAGTTCAGACCTTAGCACAACTCTGGTTAGATATAAATTAAGTAATTTATATTGTGCTTGTGCTTTGAAGACAGCTGACCATTAATGGCAGTAGTTATCTCTTCAGTGAAAATTAGACAAAATACTAATAAAATACTAGTACAGGTTTTAGTGACTACTTCTACTTGGATAGTAAGGAGCCATATGAATTGTTTTAAAAAATGATAAACTAATTCAAATAGTGTTGATTTAAATGACTGAAAGCTGCAAAACTGGAAACTGTTTTGGCTTAATTTTTCTGATCTGTTGACAATAATTATGTGTGAGAAAATGAAAGCTAAAACTTCGTCAGTTCTGGAGGGCAGTATTTCTGATCATCAACAATTAATTTCAGCCAGAGATATTACCCTTATTTAGTTGGAGTTTTATGATGTTAGGAAGAAAAGTTTTGTGTTTAATAAAATGCTGCATTCTCTTTCTATTTTTCAATACATTCTGTTTTCAGTTCTAATATAGAGTTGCAGAAATAACTGGGTTAAATTTTAATGAGTGAACAAATGTTGAGAACTTACTTGGAACATTAAAATTTGAAGAGTTGCTGCCTTTATTAATATGGTTGTTAAGCTGTTTCATTACTTCTGTAAATTAATATCTGTAAGAATATGTCCTTCTAACTAGAAAAAACCTACTAAATTGTATCAGCAGTGATTAGCTGGCCTTTTAATTGGAGAGCAGTTTATATATTGTAATTATGTTTTGGATTTATTCAGTCAATAAGGTTAAGGTTTCCTATTTGCAAATTTTAAAATGTAATTTAAATAGGTAAGTAAAGTAATGTAGACTTAAAGGGACTTAGCTACCCATTTTATAATCAGAATCAAAAAGAAAAGAAATTCTGGTATGGAAGCACAGTGACCATGATGCATGTCTGGAAATCATATGTGGTGGTGAAGGTCATCTCAAAACCACAATCAGAAATGCTACACAGCTGTGTCTTGGCAGCTAGCTTTGTTTAAAATCTATAAAGGGTGCTGTAAAAAGACAGATGACTTCTAAATGTTTGTCTTTTTACCATACTGTACACTGTAATGTCTTGTTCTGCATGAGAATAAAACCTCTTCACATTTATTAATGTGGATTTAGTGTCCTTAAATGGACATGATGGAGAGTTCTTATTACTGTGAGATCTGAGGCAGGAGGGAAAAGAAAGAGCTGACTGTTTGAGCAAGGTACATCCTAGGGTAAAGTTGGAAAGCCTTGAGGAGTGGATGAGGCATTTTTAGCTTTGCTCTCCATTGTCCTTCTTGATAGTGCTAGATGCTGAAAAGCACTTTTCCTCTCCTCACCGTTTTGGTACCAGTTTTCAGCCTTCCTTTTGCTTGTTGAGTACCCTAGGAAATGTATGGGGAAGTTAGTAAATATAGGCACATCAGCCTTGTTGAAGTGGGAAGTTGAACATCTGTCAACATGATCCATCTGTGGGAGGAGGTACAGGTTTCAGAACATAAGCAACCTCACTTCTCTTACAGTATCAGGTTTATCTCTGATCCATACTATTGCACTGCCTCAGCTTCCCCCTCATGCCCTCCCCACTTCATTAACTTAGAAGGGCTAAATGATGTACAGCCCCAAATCATGTAAATTATTTGAACCAAAGTCTCTCTCACAAATCAGATATTTTTTATGGTTGATGAACAGCAAAAGTGAAAGCAGATGTTATTATTATGTGGATACAGTGATGTTAATAGCCATTCCACATAATCATAGTTTATCAGAATGTCTCAAATCTGCTTGAACTGCAAATCAGGTGGTGAATGCTGCAGTACAGGTGGTTCCCTGTAGTGAAGCAAGAGAGGTCCTGGTTGTCACACAAATAACTGTGGAATTCCTTTAACTTGAGAAAGTCTTGAGAAAGTCACTACTAGCTCTTGTCCTAGCGATGTACTGTCTTGCTTTTCACTACCCTGGCTATATTGTGCTGCTCCTTAGACACCAGGTTTGCTTTTCATTGTTGCATTGTATTTTCTCAACAGTACTCACTTCCTTTCTGCTTCTTTTTTCATCCTTTAGGGCAGCCTTGAAATTTTTACAGGACTTGGACTGGTGCTGGGCCCACCATTGGGTGGCTTTTTGTATCAATCATTTGGTTATGAAGCCCCTTTCATTACGCTGGGATGCATAGTGTTGGCTTTGGTGCCTATGAATATGTGCATATTGCCAAAATATGGTAAGCGTCCTTCTGCCTGCCTCCTTCACTCACCTTACCTTCTCATGTATTTAAGTGCCCTTAACAAAGTGTCAGCTTCTGGAGTCTGATCCAAGTCGGAGGGCAAAACCTCAGGTGAATTAGCTAGTCATCTTTATCAGGCCCATGTTTTAATGCTAACCGAAATTCACAAGGACAGATGGCCTGGATTGAATGCAACTCCTCATGCCCATTTCTGCAAACACTAGGAACTCTGTATGGAAGTGAACTGAGATATATTTTTGTTTTCTTCTTAGTTTTGGGGCTTGTAAAAGACAGTTGTGTCTGCTTCATAAAGCTTTGTCATTGCAGCTAGTTGAAGAAAAGCTGGAGACAGATTTTGCCTAGAACAGGAAAGCTCAACATGTCTGAGGAGTTAACAGTGGAGGGGAAAGCCAGTTATAGGGAGAAAAAAAGTGTTTATTTGTACTGAACAATGCAGTATCTGATTAACATGATAGAATGTTAAAGTTAATAAATGAGGGGTTTAATGAAGTGCGGGAGGTCAAATAAATTTATTAAATTTTTGATGGTCCTGCTTGAACAGAAAGCTAGCTTAAAGATAAGTCCTTGCACAAGACTGTAATTGCAAGGTTACAGTTCTGTTATTCTTTTCTCGAGAAAAAAACCTAGTAACTTTAAAATGCTTTTTATATTTTTTTTATCCTTTAATATGAAAATCATGGAGAATAGCTTCAAGTATATTGGCTTTTAGAAGAAACAAACAATGATTAACCATGTGTTACTACTGCTGGCTTTCCCCCCTGACCTCCCCAAGCTCTGAAATTGTCAAGATATTGCTGCCAATTTGAAAGTATGCTACATAAATGTTAGCTCTGAGCTGGTGGATGCTAATGCTTGAACTTTTAGTTCTATGTATACTTTAAGACCACGTTCAGGTATTAAAGGAGAAACAGCATCAGGAAGGGGGCCTAACTTAAAATTGCCGCATAACCGTGACATCTGAAAGAAGTTTCCTGGAGTACAAATTGAATGTGTTTTTGTTTAATCAGTCACTTCAAAAATCAGACAGATCTCAATTGATAAATAGCAATCTTTTTATATTATTCTCAAAGCATGTTTCTTTGATTGGAGATGAATTGTTCATATATGTGTTCATGTATCAAGTTGAAACATATCCAGGAGGATTTCTCTGTATAACTGCTAGCAGAGAAGTAAATACTTTTTTTCACATAATTGGAGTAGTACAGGCTTTAGTTCTTTTCAAGTTGGGGATTTGCAGTGTTGGAATCTAAATTGCATATTTTTCTTCTTCACCTGTCAAATTTTGGTTTTTACTATAAAAATAGTATAGCACATCTACTATTGACTTTCATCTGTTGTGGAACAGAAGTAAGTGAACTAAAAAAAGGAAATACTATTTGTTTTCTATAGCAAGAAGATCAATCATGAGCTTATGATGCTGAAAATAATGCAGTTTCCCCCTCTTTTGTATTGAAACAGATTTGACTCCTAGGAAGGAATCCTTTTGGAAGCTCATTCTTCTGCCAAAAGTCTTAATACTCTGTCTCACTGTATTTTCTTTAAGTGCATGCCTGAGTTTTTTTGATCCCACAATGTCTCTATTCATCCTAAAGAAGGTAAGTCCTGCTTAGATGCAGTGAAGTCTTGACTTAATAATAGTAAGTAACTGGTTATAAATGTAAATATCCTAAACAAAATTGACCTTTATCCAATTAACACTGCTTTAGTTAACTGTTGGTTTTATGAATTCCAAATAATTTGATTTCCACAGTACTGACAAGTCAATATCCACTGCACCATCTCTTCCTGCTGGGTCTTGATATCTTTGAGAATGAAGAAATGTAAGGCTGTAAAAATGGACTTTCTCCACTTAAACGTCTTTCAGCTGCAAAGTACTATCTCTGAATAAGGCATAGAAACTAAGTTTGTAAACAAGGGACTTTTTTCTTCCTTCCTGAAATCAAATTCTTGAAAGCTGCCACAGTCACTTACAGTGTTACATCTCTTGATGTGAACCCTTGCTTTCCACAAAGTGATGTCACAGCTCTGCATTCTCATACAGCATTGCTAAAATTAAAGTAATTGCAGCTGTGTAACCTGCCAACTGACTTCTTCACTCACTCCTTAAACAGGCAACTGCCATTTTACTTATTTTTAAATTTATTTTAATGTTTATTTATTTATTTTCCCAGTAGTGTTTAAGATAATGGATTTGAAGTAAGCAGTTTAAGATTCTGTTCTTGTGTGAAATTAAGTAATGGTCTTTGAGGGTTTTATTTATGAATCATTTTCCCAAGGCACAGTGTTTCACAGATGGCTGTGCTACTTTTGGTCTGCCTAGTCTGTACTTAGAGCACTTGTCCAGGGTGGAAGGGACTTCATGCTAACCTCTTTCATCAGTGGAGCTGTGAATGTGCATCTTCCATCTCCCAGCAGGGATCTGAAATTATCCCACTGGAGAATCTGTGTGCTCCTATGGCTCTTCTGCTTTCCTTCTGTTCTGTGCTAGCAGATGCTTGCTGTGAAGGGGCTGTAGCCCTCTTGGCAGGCATTCTAACCACTAAATTAGAGTCATTCTCACGTACTTGCATATGGAAAGGAAATAGTGAATATTTATCTAGTCTATGCCACATGAAACATCTTGGAATACCTTCTAACTCTTAGTTAAGGCACTCATTTGAGAAACTAATATGTTTTTGATTCATTTCACATTTTGTTTCAATATAAAAATGTGTGTCTGCATTAGGAAAATATGGGCCTCAGGATGTTTGCAAAAAACCTCTTATTCATTCACATAAAAATCACCCTTTGGTTGAAAAGCTGGAGTTGAGTTTTATACCACTATTTACTTTTAAGATGTGCTGATTAACAATGGATGAATACAGTACTTGGGCTTTTCTAATGCAAATAAAACTAAAGATTGGAGAGGTAAAGACTAAATCCATCTAAATTTCAGTGTTTGAAGTGTCTATTTCAAGTACTTCAGATTGTAGTGCTGGAATCCAGTGTGCTGGTGTAGGGGACATAGCATAGTGTTTCCTCCTGACATTATTTAGGCTTTATATGAATACAGTTGTGTCAGGTGTTTCCACCAGTTCATGCTTAAAAGTGTTGCTGAAAGCAAGGAAACTGAAGCTCTCTGGATGGTTTCAAATACTTGAAAAACCTCTGTATAGCGTCAGTAAAATGCTTAAAATAGCGCATTTCAGTATTTTGACTTAATATATAATTCTTGGATTCTCCTTCAATGAATGTAGCATGTGGTTTGTCTTGGTTTTTGTTTTGTCTGCCTTTCCATAGTTCAGACTCCCAGCTGGTTATGTGGGCTTGGTGTTCCTTGGTTTGGCACTCTCATACTCCCTGTCTTCTCCCCTCCTTGGACTCGTGAGCGACAAACTGCCGGTGAGTCCTACCCTGCTGTGTGTGCAGGGTTACTAAAGCACTCTCTGCATTTGCTTAAAGGTGGAGAACATCTCATACTGGAAACAATGGATATAGGCCTGGTCTTGTAAAGGGATCTGCCTTTCAAGACCTTGCACATGCATGCATTACTGCCACATGGAAGGTGTCTTTTGCAAGGTTCAGGGTAATTTAAGAATGTTCAAGTCAGTAAGGGACGTCAGACAAGCCGCTGAAGTGTGCTGAGCTTTTCTAGTGGACTAAGCACAATCTTTTTCAGGCAATATGGAATAAAAAGTGGGAAAATATGTCCCAGTTATCCATGCGTTTAACCACATCTAATTTTATTAGCTTTTGAGAAGAGGAGTAAAGATGTTCTGGTTAGCTGTATTGACTTTATCTCTTAAAAAGTGTAATATCCAAAGTAGATCAGCACACTGACCACCTGTCCTTTAGCTTGGTCCTTTAGCTCTTAACAGCACCACAGAAAGAGACTTTGACAGTGGTACACCTTAAACTGCCTGTTTGATAGCCAGCGCTAATTGCTCAAGGCAACCTACTCTTTGAATGCTGTGCCTGAAGGACAGTGACTGTTTTTTGACACCTTTTTTCCTGACACAAACTAGGAATGCCCTTGGTACATGAGAATTACATAGAATCATAGAATGGCCTGGGTTGGAAGGAGCTTAAAGATCATCATGAAATGCTACATGGTATTTTTTATATTGAAGAAGAGTAAGACTTAAAATACTTTGTTAACTGAGAAGGACCATTGCTCAGTATCCTGGAATCTCTGTATAAAGCAGCTGAAGCCAGTGATTGCATCTGGGGGGAGGAAACATGAATTTATTGTTTATTGATGCACATGACAAATTCCCAATTTTAAATTGCATAGCTTTTCCTTTTCTTACACAGTACATCAGGAAGTGGCTGCTGATATCTGGAAACTTAATGACAGCAGTGTGCCTTTTCATGTTAGGACCTGCTCCTGTACTGCACATTGAAAGGTACTGTCTCTACCCAAGCCTGTCCCCTTATATGATATTTTCAAACATAGTCATGTATGTCCATAAGTCTGTAGTTAGCAGCTCTGACCATGAAACAGATTTGGTTTTTAACTTCTACCTTTGACCACGAAACATGGTGGTTTTTTGATGTCTAGCACGACGCTGGGAATGTAAAGCAGTGAAAGCATCTGAAAATGGAGTTTTACAATTTCATAAAATAGATCCTTTTCTTTTGCTTTTTACTGTTACTGTGTATCGGCATAGAAAGCAAACAGGACGAGGGCCCAGGCAGACATTCCAGGAGCCTTTTTAATATTTTATTCAGGCATCAGTCTCATTTACAAAGATGAGACACAAGAGATGATACATGGCTCACACCTGCGCAGACAATCCAGAATCTCTTCATTACAGAACATTCTTAGAAGTTTTTTAGCCAATAGCATGCTTCTAAAGTTTATAGACAACTGTTTTAACCAATCGTCAAAAATACACGTACACCTGCTACAAACAGTGCTTGCTTGTATACCTTATAATAACAATGCTCAATATTCCATTATTAAGTTTAAAATGTAACTATCTTGCTAAGCATATTTTCTGCAGCCTTAAAACTTCTCTGAGTCAAACCTAGAGACTTCAATCATTGTTTAATGTCCTTGTTTACTATATAATCGTATCTTCTATCTTCAGGCTTTTGCAATTGCAGTGGAATCGAAATTCTTTTGCTTTATTTCTAAATCTATCTGAAAGCTTTCTCACCTTTTGCATTTCCCACAACTGTGTTCATTGTAATGTGTATGGTAGGAAAAATGTTGCTTTTTATTTTCCTTCCCTTCCAGTTTTGTGGCATTTCTAGTTCAGAAAAACAAAGTTCTTGTTTTGTCTTATTTTCCAAATTTTTCTGTTTCATCAGTGTTTTTAAACTATGGGGTTTATTTGCATGGCAGTGCAGCAGTACTGATTTTGCTTCTCTCTGTATATAGCCTATTGAGAAAAGTGACAGATTATAGCTTTGTTTTTACTAGCAAAGTAAAGACAATGTCTATTGCACCTGAATGCTGTAATGCCATATTCCTCAAGTTAATTGACAGTAAAACACTCTGCTACATTTACAAAACAACTGTATAGTTCTTTTGTCCTAGGTTAGGCACTCTGTTAAAGATGATAGTAGGCTCTTTAATGTGTAGAACTCCTCCTAGGTTGCTAATTTTTAAAGATCATAGGTTTGAAACTGGTGCAGTGATTCATTTGAGCTGGGGAGAAAAAGAAATCAGTAAATTTTTCAGACTTCTTTAGCTAGGTCTATTTGGTTGTAATATATTAGGCTACAAAATTTTAACTTCAAAATCCTTCACTTCTGCAACAAACCAAGTTTGGTGCTTGCACATAGGCATTGCTGAGTTAACCTCATTTGTCTACCTCTTACCTATATGCACCTCATAAAATGAACTGCATTTGCTAAGAAAATTTATAATTTGAGCACAGGTTTTTCATATTCTTTCACAAACTCTTTTGTTTAAGCATGGAACTGGATTTTTCAAGTCTTAGTATTGGCTTCAAGACACATAGTTTGCTGATCAATCAGAGAGAGCTAATATAACAGCTTTCAGTCAAAACTGAGTCCTTAACTTGGAAAGAGTCTTCAGCAGCTAACTTCTTGTAAATGCCTCTCTTTCAGTCAGCTGTGGATGTTTGTGCTAGTGTTGGTTTTGATTGGCTTTTCCCTTGGCATGAGTGCTATCCCAGTGTTTCCGGAGATCCTGCAATGTGCATAGTAAGTAACTCAGTCCAAACCTTCATACATGTTACTGACAGTAGGAACCTGAAACTGCTTTTCAGGGGTGAATATGAAATGTGGCTTTTTTACCCCTTTTTGAGGCAAAGGCAGATAGTAACACTGAAATGCTTCCACTGCTCCGTTGTCTTAGTTTTTTATGACTGAGCACCTCAGTTATTATCCTCCCAGTATAACTTTGTAAATGTATACCTCAGTAATGATCTAGAAGGGTCTTGATTTACTCTTATTAGTATGTTCCTTTTGGAACAAGGTCTTTGCTTCTGAAAAGCCACCTGTCACAGTTTCACACTTGCCATATGAAACATGGGGAATTAGTGCAATGGTGTCAATTACTTGGGAGAAATCAGAGATGAGGAGTAGCACCGCAGTCCTCCAGAGAGGCAGCAAAGAAGGAATTACTGGGTAAACAGACAGTCTACTGTGCACTTCTGCTTGTTATTTATGTGGCGTGCAAATTAAAAGGAAGGGGAAAAGTCTACAGGGAAAGGCTACAGCTTGAGAAACAGTATGTGTTGTACAACTCTAACTGGTCTGTCTTTCTGCAGTGAGAATGGATTTGAAGAAGGTCTGAGTCTGCTGGGACTGGTGTCTGGGCTCTTCAATGCCATGTGGTCCCTTGGGTAGGTGTACCCCTTTCTTTAAGTTATGAGAGTTCAGCTGTTCCACACTATTGCCACATGGAAACCTGGCTGCACTACAACCAGAGGCCTTGCATTGCAGTCACTGTATTGACCTTGATTCAAAAGTTTCTTGCTTGACAGGTGTCTAGTAGACATCTTAAAACTTTTTTACTCAACAAAAGGTAAAACTTTTGTTTTGACAATGCTCTGAACTTGTGTTCCTTGAAACATATTGTTCTGCATATCAAAAAAATAAATTGTTAAAGTGATTCAATAGGTATTTCTTTGCATTTCTGTGTGGTCACTTTTCTTGTCACTAAAATATCTAATGCTCAGTACAGAGAGATGTGAACCTTATTTTTTACAAAGCCAAGTCCACCCACATGGAATGAGCCTGGTGTCTGCTCCTAACTAATTCTATCTTCCCTTTTCCATTTTCCACATTTCCTCCTCTTGTTTGGGATAGCTTAGGGTAGAATCTTCTCTTCTTTTTTAGCCACAGCAATTATTTAAGATCTGTGTTTGCATAGCTTAGCAGAGTGTGTCTGTGTTTATTACTCAGGGTCACTGTCACAGAAACAAGTGAAAGGTGCTACTGGCTGAGTGACCCTTCAGAGTTGTCACTCCGTGGGAAGTGATGGAGTGCCCCTATTGGCAGCCATTTACAGAATATTTTTATCTGTCCTTGTAGTCCTGTGTGGCTGCAGGTTATGTTTCAGTGGCACAAATTTGCACCATTTTTTTTCCAAGCTCCAGCTGTCTAGCAGTCCTGTTTATTTGGTATAGGGTTTGGTATACACATAGGTAGTATATAGTACCAAACCCCAGGTTTATGCTGCTGTCAAGCCTGGTTTTATAATGTAACTTGCTTCTGGGAAGTCTCTCTAGTTTTACACAGTTTTGTCACTTTCTTTCATGAGAGACTATATCATAAAGAGACAGCAGCTGCATAACCTTTATAACCTGCATTTTTAGACAGGCATAAAGGTGCAAGGCAGTTACACACAGCTCAACCTTGCAGTGACGGTGTCTGTCACTATTTGCCTCCCCACCTGCCTATATTCATCAGTCATTTGTCTTGAAGTTTGGAAACTTTGTATTTGGAGGGATGCGACTTTGAATTTCTCTTATGATAGAATTGATCAGTGTAGATGTTTTCTTAGAGCATGGTCCTTAATGGAGTCTCTCTACTGAAAAAGACTGGATCCTGTTTCCAGATGAGGAGGTAATTAGATTTACTGGGGCCTTGGCAAACAACAAATTCATAGTTATTGTGAATTTTAGGAATGTTAGGTTTGTGGAAGAAAATCTCTTTGTTGTCAAAGGTACGAGTTTATGAAGGAAGGCCACAAAACCCAAAAAAACCGTTCTCCAAGAATATCATATGTTATCCTTTTTGTTTGGGATGCCAATATCTGCTTTTGATTTGATGCAGGTCATTTGTAGGTCCAATTCTGGGAGGATTTCTAAATGAGGAGCTGGGTTTTGAATGGGCCGCAACCATCCAAGGAGGATGGCCACTGTTAAGTGTAAGTAATTACACATCTTTTTAATATCTATTGCAGTTATGAGCTGTTGCATAAGGTTGTTATAATTACTACAATGGTAACTGGCTGTTTCTTCAAAGGGTCTTGCAGCTGGAATATTTTACATCATTGAGGCAACAAGAAAAAGGTATGCTGAGATATTTATTATTTATTTTCCTTGCAATCATATAAAGCAAACCTTTGAAATCTGTGCATGCATTTTTCCTCACTACCAACCTAATAATAAATGATGAGCAATAAAAATATTGCTTCAATAATTTGTCTATGTGGTTTTCTAAACCCCTGCTGACCTAAACAGGCAACTAAACCAGGCAATACCTATTCCATACCAGCAGCAGGACCATAGCAATAATGAGAAAACCTTACTTGTGGTTCCTCCAGGAGGATGTCTGTGAGCTGGAGGTGGTTGGATGGTCATGTGCAGAGAGGAGTGGTCAATGGTTCAATGTACAGTTGCAGACCAGTGATGAGTGGTGTCCCTCAGGGATCTGCCTTGAGACCAGTACTGTTTAGTATCCTCACCAACAACTAAAAGAAGATAGATTCAGACTAGATATGAGAAAAATTTTTTTTACAATGAGTCTGGTAAAACGCTGGACCAAGTTGCCTAGAGAGGTAGTGGATGTCTCATCCCTGGAAACATGCAGACTCAGGTTGGACATGGCTCTGAGCAACTTTTTCTAGTTTAAGATGTTCCTACCCATGGCAGGGTAGCTGGACTAGCTGACCTTTAAAGGTCCTTTTCAGTCTAAACCATTGTATGATCATGGGAAGGAACAGTACGTGGTTTTGTGCAGTAGTAGGGAACCCAATCCAGTGATCCATGTAGCTCTTTGCATGTAATGTGCTTTTCTGCTGATAATGTAGGTATCACATAGACGTATCTAGAGAATATAAAATCTGTATTATCTCTCCTGTTCTTTCTCTTATGCAAACAGTTCCACTTCCAGCCTGCAAAATCCTCCTGATTTTGATAACGAAGAAAGGACTCGTCTAATGGGCAATGAAACGTAGCCAGACATACTTTCAATTCTCTGTTTGCTACTGTAGTTTAACATAGTATTGCGGTGACTGTACTTAACAGTGCTTCATTATTCTGGAGCTGGGACATGATCCCTTAGTGAACAACCAGTTATGGTTTAATTGTAGAGGCATTACTGTTTTGAAACACTAAACAATGGCTACCTTTCTTTTGGAAGTTCTCCTAAGTGATGAGTAACCCTCAGCTGTCAGCCTGTTTAATTGTGTTCCATGTACAGTGTACCACTGTATGTGAAAAGATGTGTTTTCAAATATCTGGTTTCAATACTTGTGTGTGCTGTGCATTATTCTTGGGTAAAGCTATTATTTTGCTGACATGATTTTCTATACTTTTTTAAAGGGAGTTCATTATCTTGTAAAAACAGAATTTGAAATTATAAAGGACTAAGCACAATATTGTTTTCAATAAAGCAACTTTTTTCCTAAGTTTTGTAAATTTTCTTAGACAACAAGAGTCTAAAATACTTCTTGTCTACTAGCATTTGTGTTATCTTGAGAGTACCTGAAAACGAGAGGCAAAAGTAATGAAGAGAAAAGTTGCCTTGTCTACCCAGAAAAAACTGATCTTCAGTTCTGGAGGTGATTTGGCATCTCATGTATACGTTGGTATACATACACACGCAGATAAATGTATATATATAATACTAATTGCTTCTGGAACAGCAAATCTATCAAGAGTCTAACTTGGGAACTATGGGAGAAAAAAAAATTCTTCTCACCTCTTCCAGATGATCAGGTAAGATACTCGAGGGGAACTGAGACAAGGACACTCCTGACAAACTCGCACTACACTTCTTGACCTTGGTTGTGGCAAAAGTATTTTCATTTGTCCTTGAGCCCCTAACTGGCTTTTAGAAGGGGTTCTCTGTGGTGCCTTTTTCCCCATGAATAAGAAAAGTGGTCTGTCCTAGCAATTTCCAATCAGTTTCTTTTGTGAATAGTTCCTGGATTTTATGCAAGAAATACTTCTTTCTCTGACAGAGCTCTTTTGGGCTAGCAAGAACAATTGCTCTGGTAGCCATCTGAGCTGTGAAACTTCTGGGTACCAAAGGGCAGGCTTCCCCATGGAACATCTTGTTAATAGCTTCCTTTCCCTTTTGTATCAGGTGTTAGACTTTACTGAAACCAGGAATGTATACCTCAACTTATTAGGAAATGCTGACCATGCCAGTGCTGATGATGAGCCGGGTGAGAAGCAGCTGAGAGGGCTAGAGTTGGATGCAAGATACAGGTCTGTAGACACAAAACTTAAGTAGCTCTTTTTCTGAAATGACTTGTTCACTTAGCTGATATGTGCTGTTAGGACTTCAGAGAGGCTAGGATGACCAGAAAGGGCACAAATGCCACTGGAATTAATGAGGTTCCCTGCAATGTGTGCACTTCACCAGTCCACCAGTAGAAACTAGACAGGCTTAACCAATCCCTCTAACTAACAGAGCAATGGGGGCTTCTGTGGGAAGCTAAGCCACATCCTGGTTAGTGCTGTGCTTGTCTCATGCAGTGGCAGGTCTAAATACCCACCTGCCAGTACTGAGACAGCTGTAGAAGCTATGATGAGCAGAGACTGTGCCAGGTATAGCCAAACTACAATTGGCTGGAGCAGGGCAGCCCTGAGCAGGAGCCTGTGTGGTAGCACTGAGCTTGGGATCATCTGCTGCCTGCCTCCCACAGCCATGCCTGTGCCCCTACCCTGGCTTTGGGCAGTGCTGATCTCTGCTGAGATTTCCCAAACTTGTTTTCCTGCTGTGACTCAGGCTTGCCTTGAGCAGTGTCACTACAGCAGTGCCATTCCTGGCTGATTCACAGGTCTGGCAGATGATGTTTGTCTTTGGCTGCAGCACAGCGATGACTTCCCTGCCACAGCATAAGGCAGAATTGCACAATGCTGGCTGCTCTCTTGCCTTTGATATTGTGACACTTTCCAGGCAGGGTGATTGCATCTTCAGGTGTCACCTTTCAGCCAGCCTGGGGAATTCCCAGGTTTTGTGCAAGACTTCCTCTTTTTAAAGCCCCCTGCCTTTGCCTGCCTGCCTGTGGCCTCCTCTTGGGTGACTTCCAGACTCCAGGCATGGAGCTTCCTAAAACTTGTGCCTCTGCTGTGCTTTTGGTGCTGTCTGCTCTGGGGGCCTGTGCCCTGGACACCTATGTTGCAGCTGTCTATGAGCACAACGTGGTCTTGTCAGAGGACACTGAAGTGCCAGTTTCTCCTGAGGAGGCCTTGATGCTGATGGAGAAAAATATCGCAATTTTGGAAGCAGCCATCAAGGAAGCAGCCAGACAGGTATTGTGAACTCAGTAGAGACATCCATTTGAGTAAACACACAGCATTTTTTATTGTCTTAATGGTGTTTGTATGTTGGTACCAGGGTGCCAATATCATTGTGACTCCTGAAGACGGCATTTATGGATGGGTCTTCACAAGGGAAACGATATACCCTTATCTTGAGGATATCCCAGACCCACAGGTGGACTGGATTCCGTGTGTTCATCCTGGAAGGTATCATCCCTGTTATACATGGGGGAGCAGTCTGAAGGGAAAGACAGCTAGGAGTGGGTGTTGATAGTTTTAAATGTCTTGGAACATGTTCTGTGAAATGAAGCCAAGTTAAGATATCATGTAGTTGCCATAAATAGCTTCAGACAACTTCCTTCATAATTCTTCTCTGCCATTTTTTTCTCACTGTAATTCTTTCTATTTTAGTTAGTATACCAGGAAGGTTGAGATTTATTTAAAACAAATACACAGAATCTACATTGTAGTATGGTATTCTATGAACATTGTAGAAAATGTTTAATTTTAGGGAGAATATTAGGAATATTTGTGAATAAAATAACTGCTACTACTGAAAGAATATACTGCTCAAGTTAAAACTTGCATTTTTGAATCGTGTTATGGTAGCCTTTTTATTGTGTTATTTTCCTTTATAAATTGCACCATTCTTTGAAGCTGCAGTAGACAGGGAACAAAACACACCACAGGAGAAACAAATCCTAAGCTACCTCAGCACATCAACCACATGGAGAGCTGGAGCAGAATGGCTGAGATTAGCCCATGTGTGGGTGTAACTTCACTGCTGTGCCACATGCCGGCAGCAGAATGGAGACTTCAAAGTGTGAAGATTTGCTTCCACTGCAAGGAAGCCCCTGCATTCCTCAGTTAATGTGAGGTGATGGGAGCATTTCAGCTGCTAAGCTCTGAAGCACAAATCTGCTCTCTTCTGACAAGTAACATAAAACAAGAGTCTCCTTTTAGATATGACTAACTTAGATCTATTGGTCTGGTGGTCTGTAGTCTTAACACTAGAATTTTTTCAGATTGAATGGTTTTGATGTTTTACTTCTTTCTTTTTTCTGTGCTGATTAGGTTTGCTCCCTCACCCGTGCTTGAAAGACTGAGCTGTCTGGCGAGGAATAACTCTATCTATGTGGTTGCAAATATGGGAGACAAGAAACCATGTAATTCCAGTGATCCGAGGTGCCCAAGTGATGGCCACTATCAGTACAATACCAATGTAGTCTTTGACTCAGAAGGGAAACTGGTGGCTCGTTATCACAAGGTGAGAGAATTTTACAATGTTCAGTAAGTGCACAATTCTCAGGACATTAAAGATGTGAAACAGAAGCTGCTTCCTGGGCTTAAATGTATTTCTACATAGAATCATAATTGACCAAGTGTCAGAGGGCAGGTGGAAGCCACTGCCACTATTCTGGATTTGAAAGCAAATAATTAAATGAGAAGTAAAGCTCAATAAACCATCTTTTTTTGCTGCATCTCAATAAGATGTGACACATAAGATACTTAAACATTAACATCCTAAATAAATTCTTCCTAACTAAATACAAATCCCCTTTACTGGTATAAATCAGAAGTACCAGGCCTTTGTGGTTGACCTTCCTTGCAGTGATAAGAGTTCTCCTATTTGAAATTAACATATAGCATGTTCACAAAACATATTCTCCATGTATTTATGTGAATGATTCAATATTCATTTAACTTGAATGGTTTGATTTATTTTTTAATATTTTTTCTCCACTCTTTTTGTTCTTTTCCATGAGCAGTACAATCTTTTCGTGACGGAGAAACAGTTTAATTACCCGAAGAATCCAGGATTTGTGACTTTCAACACATCCTTTGGCTACTTTGGCATTTTCACTTGCGCAGACATACTCTACCATGACCCAGCTGTGGTCTTGGCAAGGAGATTTCAGGTTGACACCATTCTGTTCCCAACTGCTTGGGTGAACACCCTTCCACTGTTGTCAGCAGTCCAGTTTCACTCAGCATGGGCCATGGGAATGGGCGTCAACTTCCTTTCAGCAAATACGCACAACTCCACTTTAAATATGACAGGTAACATGACAGGGCTCTAACTGATCCTCGTACTCATGAGCAACATTTGTATCTGTGTAGTGCAGATGACCTGAGCAGAAATTCCCATCAGCTTTAAGCATGCATCTTGAACGTCAACAGGATTAGGACAAGAGAACTTGTAAAGTTCTTGACATAAAGGAAATAAAATTGTGCTGTGTAAGAACTTGGAAATGCTTAAGTTGGCTACAACACCTCTAGTCTTTGTTAAATAATCAGTCCTGGGAGTTTATGAATATTACTCTTCATCTTCTGACCCTGGTGTTAATTGCTGTTTTTGCCACGTGAAGGCCCAAACTTCTTTTTCTCCACTAGATGGAACCCTAACTCTGAGAAATGTTCTTGAGAGTTCTGCAAATAGTACTTCTGGGCCGGAGACCTTGTGTGTCACATTTTCTTTGCAGGTTTTGTTTTCACTTTATATTTTTCCTGAGCAGATGCTAGAAGTCGAGCACAAATTTGATGTGCATGTGTTTGCAGAATTGAGAGAAACTTACTGCTAAAACGTAGCTCTAAACTTTGCCATCCAAATAAAAGGAGATATGAGCCATTCCTTTAGTTTTCACTTGTTGATGATCCTGTGTCATACAACTCATATTCTTTCTGAATAGGTTTTATGCTGGGATTTAAAGATTTCTCCATTTACATAAAGTGCTTGCATACAGATGTGAAATTTAGTAATATCTTTTCCTTACAGAAATTTTTGGTTTGACAGTGTTACCACCCATTTTAATCAGAATTACTGATTCATAATCCAGTTAAAGAAGAATGCAAAACTTCAGCACTTAAATCATATATAATCAAGACACTAATCTTGTCACTTACAATACATGAAATATCAGAGTTTGATCTACTTTCCACTGATGGCAAAAAACCATTAGCTTAAGATTGTAGTCTGTGAAGGCTCAATTTAGTTTCAAAACAATCTGGTAACTGTTAGAATTAAATTTTGCCCATATATAATTAGTGACTAATGCTTACCTGTCCCATATATTTGCTTTCAGATTAGAAACTTTCTGGTGTTATATGTTTTCAGGAAGTGGTATTTATGCCCCAGATGGTCCAAGAGCATATTACTACAATACTGAAATGGATAATGGTCACCTTTTGGTGACAGAACTGAGTTCACGCCCTCGTCTCTCTCCTGATTATCCTGCTGCTGTCAACTGGACACTGTATGCCAGCCAGATCAAACAGCTTCCATCAAACAAACACTCTTTCAGTGGGGTCGTTTACCATGATCTCTTCTCCTTCATGGAACTCACTGAATCTGAGGGAAATGGTACCATTTGCCAGCAGGACCTCTGTTGTCATCTGAGTTACAAGATGGTGGAGAAGCAGCAAGATGAAATTTATGTTCTGGGTGCATTTGATGGGCTACATGTTGTTGAAGGAGATTATTATTTGCAGGTAAGAGTTTTTTGCTCTTACTTGAACAGTGGGAAGTAATACTCTATTTGCAGTCTGTTTGCATTAATTTTACGGTTTTTATTGGGAGCATTTAGGACAAGGCATTTTTTAGGCTCCCCAAAAAATATTTGTTTTCTTCATGATTCATTTCGGCTTCATTAGGGGTGTTAATCTGCTTTTCTATGTTATAAATGGTGGAAGTGTAGACCCTGGGTTGAGCCTGTGCTATAACACTCTTGAAGGTGAGGTCACACAGCAGTTTTTGCAAGAACAGGACAAGATAGGTATGCATACTTCCCTGTGCTGACTGTAATTTCTGCAACATATCTTACAGAAGTTAGTTGCTCTTCAGGTTTTCCAGGTTGTAGGTTTGGCAGGATTTATTGCTGAGGAGAGACCTTATTGCTCCCTGCAACTACCCGAAAGGAGGTTGTGGCAAGGTGGAGGTCGGGTCAGTCTCTTCTCCCAAGTGACGGAACAAAAGGAAGTGGCCTCAGGTTGTGCCAGGGGAGGTTTAGATTGGTTACTAGGAAAAATATCTTCACTGAAAGGATTGTCAAGCATTGGAATAGGCTGCCCAGGGAAGTGGTTTGGTTACTATTCCTGAAGGTTTTTAAAGAATGTGTAGATGTGGTGCTTAGGGATAGGGTTTAGTGGTTGGTTTGGCAGTGCTGGGTAATGGTTGGACTTGATGATCTTAAAGGTCTTTTCTAACCTAAATCGTTTTATGATTCTAAGGAGGTTTCTGTATATGTGTAGAAAAAGGAGAGAAGAATATATAGCTCTCCCTGTCTTCACAGGGATGCTCTTGTAACAAGTAAGCTGTTTTCTGCTCAGTGGTTTGTACCATTGTGCTGATGTGTTTATCTACCATGTGGTTATCTAACAAAATTAAGGAAATTAATATGGATATACCATTTCTATTCACTTGGCTTGTCAGTGCATTGACTCTTCAAAATTATGCTGTTAGGCTTTTTTTAGCATGACATAAATCTTTTCTATATACATGGAAATATATTGAGAACTATATAGAGTGTATATTACATAAATGCATATTGGAGGATCTTTCTGCCATTACAGCTTTCCTTACTGTCAAATCCAGCTCTTGGTTGCTGAAAGCTTAGTGGTGTTTTACTTTTCTGTTTCCTCCTCCCTGCAGATCTGCACGCTACTCAAGTGCCCGAGCACAAACCTGAGCACGTGTGGGGAGCCTGTGGAGACAGCTCAGACCAAGTTTGAGATGTTCTCTCTCAGTGGCACGTTTGGCACCAGCTACGTGTTCCCAGAAGTGTTGTACAGCGGGGTGCAGCTGGCCCCTGGGGAGTTCAAGGTAATGGGACCCCCTTGTGATTTGTCAGATATTAGTGGTCAGAAAGCCACTGCAAGACACAGGAGCAACTTAGTTGTTATCACTGCCCTCTGTCCTCTGCCTTGAGTCCAAGGCAGCTTTATTTCTGCCTGATTTTCCTGCTTGTATTCATACAGTAAGTGCACCAATTCTCTTCTTCCCTGTTCCCCCCAATCCTCTAGAACAAGATCTCCCTCAAGACAGAAATGTAGTTTTTCTCAGACCTCCTGCTAGCTCCAGTTGAGACTGGAGCTCTCTCAACTAGATCAACATTCATGAATATATGATTTTGTGCTTGCCATACAATAGACTGCTTTGATGATGCTCCTGCTCATTTTGCTTTTTCATAACCAGGTGCTAGCTGATGGACGTCTGATAAGTGGGACTACTACATCCAAGCCAGTTTTGAGTGTAACACTCTTTGGGAGGTGGTATGAAAAGGACCCTCCACACGCAGATCAAGCTTCACCATGATTTCACTGCAGATCCTTTAAGATTCCATCTGCTTGTTTCTGTAATGCTAATTACTCACAATTAAAGGTAATTAATCACAAAGAATGGTAATTAATGCTAATATTCATAATTATAATGGCATTCTGTTTCTCAAGTTGCCTTATCTAAGAGCATAGTCACTGCACCTTGATTTATTGACTTGATTTTGTAGGAAAAATAAATACTCCACTGGGCTGTTTTGGATGTGTTTTCATACGATAGCTTTGGTTGGCATAGGCTTGGCCTTAGCACTGGGAACAATAGAAAATAAATTCCTGTGACTTTAGCAGGATTCAGTGTGTTGTGCCCCAATAAAAACCAGTTTTTTAATAATTTGAAATTTGTGGTGGAGTACTAGAAGCCATTTCCACAACACTGTTCCCACCACATTTCTGAAAACGCACTTTTGTATACAAGAGATTAACAGAACCTTTGAAGATTCTAATTGCCTTTGAAAGAGAAAATAAGCCTCAAAAACATGTTCCTTGCAAAAACAATTATTCAGGTTGGCACACTGTAATGTGTTATCATACCATGGCCTTACTCACAGCTGGAGGAGTCTGCTTTAATCTTTCTGGTCACATTTGTACAGTGTGGAAAATTTCCTGAGCACAGAATTGTTGTTAGGCATTTGTATCAAAAATGCTCAAACCAAGCAATTTTTCAGGAGCATGTCTGTCTTCCCATTGAATGGTTGCTCATCCAGTGCAAGGGAGAGTCAGGACTGTGGCAGCAGGATTCGGGTGAGGTGATGGAACAGGTGGAACAGGTGGGACATGCTGGCACGTGTGTGGA
>VZRF01005729.1:25153-49481 GCA_013396875.1 Vireo altiloquus
CCACCATCATCCATCCCACCATGCCACCATCCATCCATGCATCCATGCATCCATCCATCCCACCATCCATCCATCCATCCATGCCACCGTCATCCATCCATCCACCCATTCATGCCGCCATCCATCATCCATCCATCCATCCATGCAACCATCATCCATGCCACCATCCATCCATCCATGCATTCATCCCCCTATCATCCACCCATCCCCCCATCATCAATCCCACCATCATCCATCCATCCCACCATCCATCCATCTCTCCTCTCCAGCTTTGGGGTGTTTTCCTCAGGGGTGGCCTAGAGGACACTCACTTGTTTTCCCTTTGACGGCTGCTGGCTCCCCGAGGGCTCCTCCGTAGACTGCCCTCACCTCGAGCACGTATTTGGTGCTGGGCTTCAGACCTGTCACCAGCACCGTGCTTGTGTCCCCATCCACCTCCATCTGTCACACGGGGGGACAAGGGACACTGTTACACCACCACAGCTCCTGGTCAGGAGCACCTCCCACGCCTGCTCGAGGTGACTTCCATGAGCAGGAGCCTCTTAAAGGCCTCACTCAGATGTCGCGATCCTTAAATTGTGGAATAGCCCATGGAATAGCCCAGGGAATAAAACACGGAGAGTGCATTAAAGGTAAAGGTGATCTCAAATTCCTTTGAAGAAAATGAAGGAGAAGCAACCCAGAAAGTTCCTTTTAAGCTCAGAGAAGGAAATTTTGATGTAACCTGAGGGCAAGAGATGGAAACAGAACTTCCGTGTTTGCCCTGTTATTATGAGATCCTGAAGCTGCCAAGGATGATCATTCCAGTGAAATACAATGTTAATAATTAATGCAATTAATAATCTTCACCTTAATAATTTAAGCTTTCATATCTTGGTTCTATTATTAGGAATCAAAGCTTTTAGGGAAAATATCTTCTACCCTTTAGCTTTGATCCCAAACTTTGTGCAGTGTGGGATGAGCTGGAGCACACGGCCACATTCCTCACACAAGGACATGGAAAATCCCAAAACCCATGGAGATCTTCCCAAAATGAACAACCTTGGCAGCAGGAAGATGGGATTGAGTGGTGATATCATAAAGATAAGGAGAAAAAGGACTGGATATTGGGAAGATTGAGTACCAGCTCCTAACCAAGCATGACCCCACAACATAGGGAACTGAACTCAACACAGGGAACTGAAAATGGTGGATCCCATGGTGGATCTACACCTTCACTTCAACCCTCAGGAATTCCTGCCAATCCCATTGTGCCTGGGATGGCTGAGGAACATGGTGCCACCTCTTAACTGGGCTGTGCCCTCAACGCAGGATGACCCCACAACATTTGGGAACTGAACCCCAGAACTGGGAAATGAACCCCAACACTGAGAATTGAAACTGGTGGATCCCATGGTGGATCTTCACTTCAACCCTCAGGAATTCCTGCCAATCCCATTGTGCCTGGGATGGCTGAGGAACATGGTGTCACCTCCTAACTGGGCTGTGCCCTCAACACGGGATGACCCCACAACATTGGGAATTGAATCCCAACACCGAGAACTGAATCCCAATATTGGGAATTGAAACTGGTGGATCTACACCTTCACTTCAACCTCAGGAATTCCTGCCAATCCTGCTGTCACTGGGATGAAGGATGTGGTGTCACCTCCTAACTGGGCTGTGCCCACAACATTTGGAACTGAACCCCAGCACTGGCAACTGAACCCCAACACTGGGAATTGAAACTGGTGGATCCCATGGTGGATCTTCACTTCAACCCTCAGGATTCCTCCCAATCCTGCTGTCACTGGGATGGTTGAGGGACACACACACATTGATGGTTGTGGTGTCACCTCCTAACTGGGCTGTGCCCTCAACACAGGATGACCCCACAATATTGGGAACTAAGCCCCAGCACTGGGAACTGAAATTGGTGGATCCCATGGTGGATCTACACCTTCACTTCAACCCTCAGAATTCTTCCCAATCCCATTGTGCCTGGGATGGCTGAGGAACATGGTGCCACCTCTTAACTGGGCTGTGCCCTCAACATGGGATGACCCCACAACATTGGGAATTGAACCCCAGCACTGGCAACTGAACCCCAACACTGGGAATTGAAACTGGTGGATCCCATGGTGGATCTACACCTTCACTTCAACCTCAGGAATTCCTGCCAATCCTGCTGTCACTGGGATGGCAGAGGGACGTGGTGTCACCTCCTAATCCGGCTGTGCCATTGACGTGGGATGACTGCACAATATTGGGAACTGAAACCCAACACTGGGAACTGAAACTGGTGCCCTGGAAAACGGAACAGGACCCTACCTGCTGCTGGTGCTGCGGGTCTGGCTGCCCTGGTGGCAGCGAGGGGTGGACATGGACATGGTACCCTCTCACCCTGCCTGTGGCTGCCACCCACGAGAGCCGCAGGGAGCTGTGGCTGTGCTCGCTCACACGCAGCTCCCGGGGGCCCAGGATCTGCTCAGCTGCAAAACACAAAGGAAAGAGTTTGGATGGGATTCCACCACGTGTGGAAGTTCATGGATGGAGTCAATGTGTTCCACACAGAGGAAGTTGTGGGTGTTGCTCAGGTTGGGAGCACAGGGACACTTGGGATCTGTTTCCAGGCAGGAGATGCTCCAGCAGAGGTTTTTTTTGGACAATTTTTTGACAGTACAAATAGGGAAACCAAAGTTGGTTCTGGTTACACCTCCCCAGTGAACACCTGGTGAATGCAGAGGGCAGCAGCTCCTCCCTGCCCTTCTCCTTCCTGACACTGGAGAAACCTGCCAGGAAGCTTGGACTCTCCATGGAATGTCACAGGAAGCCCTGCAGTGCTGCAGAAGCACAGAAGACACCAAAAAAAGAGATCTTTTAAAGTCTCAGGTCAAGTTCTCTCCATTTCTGCCCCAAAATTTTAGCTCAGCTTCTCAGGAGCTCCTGAGTCAAGAAAGGGCAGGAATTCAGTGCCATCACTTCTGGATTCATTGCAGTGTCAGGATCTCTTCGAGGAGAGATCTGGATCTCTTTGGAGATCTCTTTGGAAACATTTTGGAAATCCCTTTGGAAATCCCTTTGCATTTTCTGCAAGGAATGAAGTTCCTCCCCAGACCCTGAGCTGTGCTGTCAGAATTCCCTGTGACAATCCCACAATGAAATACCCGAAGGAGCAGAAATTCTGCCCCATCCCATTGCTGCTCCTTTTGTTTGATCCAGCATCAAAATTCCCAGGACCTGCTATCCCTAAACAAACCACGGAGAGGTAGCCACAGGAAAAACACCCAGGAGTGCTGTTCCAAAGCGGGAGCTGCTCCATGACCTGGTTGCTCCTCTAGGATCACCCAGCCCCTCAAACTCCCTCGGATGTGGGAAGTTCATCCCTGTGGAAGCACATCCAGAGGCTTTGAGCAGAGGGAAAGTGGGATCAAGGGAGAAGCTGGACACACCTTGCACCCTCTGCTTGACAGGACGTGGTGGCTCCGAGGCGGTGAAGCAGAGCCTCCGAGAGAGTTTGGGAGCCACGTTTGGGAGCAGCTGGAAATCTTCCACGTAAAGCACATGCTCCGCAGTGGGATCTGAGGCAGTCCTGCCCAGCTCATTCTTGTCAGCATCCTTAATCCCTAGGGGAGGGAAAGAGCAGGAAAAGAAGACATCCAACACCATCCATGGGGCAGGGCGGGCTTTGGAGAGGGGGAGCAACGTGCAGGGCTTTGGGCTTGACACTAATTTTGGGTCGTGCTGCCAAGGAAAAGGAGGGAACAAGGAATGGAGTCTCAAGGTGGATGGTGGAAGCAGAGGAAGCTTCTTCCACCAGGGAAAAGAGGTCAAGATTCCTCCAGAGGTGTCACAGAGATTATCCCAGTGCTACTTATGGGCTGGCAGGTGGGAAAAAAAGGAACAGGGCAGGATCCGGTCTCGTCCTTCCCACTGGATACAGAGACATTCCTGTGCTGAGCAGACAATGGGATTTTGGGAGGCTGTTTGAAAATTCCTGCATGTTCCTGCAGCTCAACCAAGAAAAAGGGGAACAACTCACCCAACAAACCAATCCTTCCCCAGTTTTCACCTCCCCTGGGCTCAAATCGACCTGGTTGCTCTTGGTTGTGAAACCCCACCACCATTCCTGTCATTCCCTGAAATATTTGGGGAAGGGAAAGGATTTGACTGGTGGAGTTTCACTCTGGGAGGTGGGAGGAGCAATGGAACCTTTCCCTGCTCGTGGAATTATTCCGAGGGACATTTTTGAGTCAGTCTCTGAACCCCTTTAAGAGAAACCTTTGGAAATAAAAGCATTTTCAATTTTTGGGTTTTTTTTTTAAATGTCACATCAAAACTTTTGACTTTTATGGAACCATTTACTGAACTCCTTCTGAATTCCCAAGTGAGGGAAATTCAGAGGGAGAAGCAAAACCACAGATTCCCACGGAATAAATCAAAACAAAAATATCCAAGAACACAACAATTTTCCTGGACTTGCAGTGGTTTCCAAAGGCTGAGCCTGGGGACAGAGGCAGTTTTTAGGGGAAGGAGGTGTTGGGAATCAGGAATATTCCCGAGGGAGAAGAACGAGGGTTGGTCACACAGAGGTTTTGGTGGCTCTGTGGGACTCGGAGTGTCCACACATACCCACAGCAAACACTGTCACCCCTCCATCCTGCAGGATCTGGGCTCCCTCTTCCACAGAATCCCTGGATTTCCCATCCGTGAGCAGAACCACCACCTGCGAGAGTTGGGATAAGAGCCAGGGAAGGAACAACACAACATCAGGAGGTCGTGGTGAGAGTTGTGAGGTTTCACATTGATGAAATCCCTCCTCTCTTGGAATTAAATCCTTCAAAAATCCAACACCTCTGGGGAGATTCCCATGGAATCACTTCCATGAGCTGGGAAGGAGCAGAGCTGCTCCCAACAGCATCTTCTCTGCATGTCCCTCCTGCCCTTGTGTCTCACTCTGCTGGGGTCAGGAATTCCAGGGGGAAATTCCCACCAGCACAGGAGGATTTATCCCTTCTAGTCCTCACGAGCAGCTCCTAGTGGAGGACTAGGTTCGGATTGGATTTTGGGAAGTTCTTCCCTGCAGAAAGGGTCAACCTGCAAGATCATAGAGGGACAAAACAAAGTGGGAATGGCTTCCCAATGCCAGAGGGCAGGGATGGATGGGATATTGGGAAGGAATTCCTAGCTGGGAGGGTGGGGAGGAGCTGGGATGGAATTCCCAGAGCAGCTGTGGCTGCCCCTGGATCCCTGGGAGTGTCCAAGGTCAGGCTGGACAGGGCTTGGAGCAGCCTGGGACAGTGGGAGGTGTCCCTGCCCATGGCAGGAGTGGCACTGGATGGGCTTTAAGTTCCCTTCCAACCCAAAGCATTCCAGGATTCTGGGGTGGCTCAGCTGCTCCCTGGACAACACCTCGGGAGCTCACCCACCTTTGCTGCCTCCTCTCTCAGGGTGTCCTGGTGGGACAAGGCCTGAGCTGCAAAGGCCAGGGCTGAGCCTGTTTGGAGGCCACTGCCTTTGGAGGAGAGATCCTGAATTGCATCCAGCGTTTCTTGGAAGGTCCCATAATCTGTGAGCTCAATGCTCATCCTGGGAATGAGAAATGGGGGAATAAAGAGCAAGGGATGGACTGAAAATTGCAATAACCAGAGTTAATATGGACAATGCGTTTCCAGCTCCCCAGAGCAGCTGTGGCTGCCCCTGGATCCCTGGAAGTGTCCAAGGCCGGGTTGGATGTGGCTTGGAGCACCCTGGAATAGTGGGAAGTGTCCCTGTCCATAGCAGTTGGAATGAAATGGTCCTTAAGGGCCCTTCCCACCCAAACCATTCCATGGATTTAACTCATGACAAGAGGTTCTCTTCACAGTGGTCAGGAGAGTGCAGGGAACGAGCCCCAGACAACCCAAGACCAGAATTCAATGGAATTTAATGAAATTTAATGGAATTTAATGGAATTTAAATGTTAAACCCATCCTTCCTGCCCTGGAAGAATTCTCTGTGACCAAGAACCTCCGCTGAGGGTTCCACTCTTGCTCAGAGGTTCCCCAGAGCTGCAGGAGCTCTTTATCCATGGCCATGAGTTGGATTCCAGGAATCCAGGGGCGGGTGGAGGAGGATGGACAGACTCACCTCGATGTCTCCCCGTAGAGAGCCAGGCCCAGCCGGACTCCTCCTCTTCCCATCTCCGTGTTTTTGAAGGGCCTGGCCACGCTCCCGATGAAATCCCGGAGCAGTTGGGAGCTCTCCTTCCCTGTGCCCTCCGACTGCCCCACGAGGAACAGGACATCAGCCACCTCTGCTGTCCTGCAGGCTGGGGGACAAGAGGGACAGGGAGGTTCATCCTGTGGGACCCTGTTAGGGCCCCACTGAGAGGGTTTGTGCCCAGGATGCTTTTTCTTCTCAATCTCTCATCTCAGGGAAAAATAACAAAAGATTTCGTTGCTGCTTCAGGTTGTTTATTTTAGGTTATCAAGGGTTCAGGAGCACAGAGTCTGCACTGCGTCCAGGTGCTGAAAATGGCTGCAGACACATGGAGCAGGGAGTTTATATATGGTTTATCATCAAATAGGAAGGTTCTACATACATTATATTGTTTCTAAATCCAATAACTATCAATATTGTTAACAGGTCTCTTCTAAACTAAATTCTCTCTAACAATTACTACATGATAGGAACTGAGGTCACAGAAAAGGGAAGAAGAAGGAGAAGGACAAGGCACCGACACCCTAAAATCTCCATCTTGGTCCCACATGAGGCAATTCCTAAAACTACAAACCCATTTTTCTGTGGCACATCAAACATTCAGCTTCTCATTTCTTTGGTGTTTGCTGCTCACCCAGAAGCCTCTCCCAAGGGCTCATTTTGATGGCAAAGCTTCTTGTGGAGCTTTGGGGATAAATTTGGTCCCCAGGAGAACAGGCAAAGTTGTTTGACTTTGTTGGTCTCCAACACAACCTGGGATGAGAGAAAGCCCCTCAGAGCCACCTGAATTCCCAGGATACCGAAGGGAAGGGAGAGAGATGGAGGGACCAGGTTTAGGTGCTTCCCAGAGCAACACATGCTGAGTTTTCCTTAATTTCCTCCGAATTCCTCATTTAAATGTTCTGACACAGGAGAAGTTTCTCATCTGGAGATGCTCCATCCCGGGAAGTGTCCAAGGAGCAACAGGATAGTGGAAGGTGTCCCTGTTCATGGCAGGGTGGGACAAAATCACCTTTAAAAGGCCCCTTCTGACTCCAACTATTCCATGATTCAACCAACAAATCCCAAATTCAAGCTCCATCAAAGCTTGCAGGCCTGTAGGAAGCAAGGGAATGCCTGAGGATTCCATACTCCCAGAGGCACACACAGACCCCCTGATCCCACTGAAATTTGGGAATGTGGCAGCTCTGCCATTCCATGAACTCTCCTGGGATTCCTATCAGGACCACCTGTGGAGCTGTGGGACCACCTGACCCTGGGCACGAGTGGCATCTTGTGCAAAGGATGAACAACCAGAGAGTTTTTCCAAGCTCTCCCATGACAGCTCCGATGGCAGGGAAGGGACAGGATACAGGGAAATTTCCCTAACCAACATCAAGGTGTTTTTTTCCCTTCCCAATTGAATTCCACGTTCTGCAGCCATTCCAGAAATCCATTTCATGGACTGGAATCTGATGACTTTTAGGGATGCTTCAACTCACGAAGGCTCTGCGAGGGATATGGAAAATTTGCATTTTCCTTGGAATTCCTCTCCTTTGCGGGCAGTTATTCCAGACCCTGCTGGAGGAGAGGGTTTGATCTTCCTCACTGGGATTGGGCTCAGCCTTGTCCCATTTTTTTTCTCATTTTTTATCGTTTTGGATTTTATCCAGCCTTGACTTTCACCTGCAGGTCTGGAGACCCAACCAGGCTGGAGAATCTCTCCCAGTTTCCAGGGAGAGGAGCTGGTTGTGTTTTCCAGGAACTGCTGCACATGGAAAACCTGTTTAAACCTGACTTCTTCAATTCCCTGGACTTCCATCCCATTCCTACCATGGAATCCCAAAAGGTCTTGGAAATATTTGGGGTTTGGGCTCTCCTTCACTGTTCCTGATCAATCCCCTTTGGCCACCAGCAGGAGAAGGGATCATTTCCAGCTGTGGATGGATGGCATCCAAGGATTTTGGGTTTTTCATCCTTCTTTGTGCCTCCTGAGTTCTTCCCAACTTTGTTCACTGCAGAAAAATAAGGATTGGCTCTTTTGGGGTTAAATTGGGAGCATAAAGCATTTTTCCTTGAGAAAAATAGGAGATAATTATTTCAGTTTTCCTTTCCAGAGATTTCTTTGTCCGAGAGCCTTGGAAGCAGCTCAGCTGCTCATGGATCACCACAAGCTCCTTTCCCAGCTGCTCTTCCTATCTTGGATCCATTCCTTTTCCTCAGCTTTGGGATTTTGAGGTCCTTGTTCCCCTAGAAAGACTTGGAGGGAAGCAAATCCCAGTCCTGATCTCCATCCTCAGGGCTGGTGGAAATCCTTCAGCAGCTTCCCAAGGTAACCACATCCTGTATTCCCACAAGAAATTCCCAACAAAATCCAGAACCACCCACCTCTTGGAGACACTCCACGAAGTGCAGATTTTCCTGCTTTTTTGGCCCTGGTTTGGGCCAAAAATATTGGTATCAGAGAGGTCTTTGCTGTCTCATCCACATCCCAAATTCCCAGACAGCTTCCTCCATCCATCCTGATTCCCGAGAGTCTTCCTCACCCCACCCTCATTTGCATCCAGGGATAATGAGGAGGAAAACAACAAATATGGGATTCCAAAGGGCAGGATGGTGCCCTTTGCCCTATAAAGTGACAATCCCATCGTGGGTGCTTTCCAGCTTGGCAAAAAATTCCCCAAAAACAGGAATTGCTGCTTGGATCAGGCACCTGGAGCTGTCAGGGGAAATGTGGGATGTTCAAAATATTTGGATTGGTACCTTCTGGAGAAAATCCCACCTGGACAGCTCTATTAATCACAGGGGGATAGGATTGGATTTGGAATTTTCCATGCACCTCCAAAACGATTCCATTCCATCCATCACGGCTTTCCCAGAGACATCTCCAAACGTTGATTTATTGCCCCTGCTCCCAGCTCGGAATTAAACAGCATCAGAGTCGAATTTATTGGCTAATTGATGGACAGCATCTTAATTAAGGTAATTCCGGAGCCGATGCCCAAGATCCCATTAACTCCTTGTGGAATTTAATGGATTTTACACCTCCAAACCTGGGGGTTGTCGGGAAAAGGAGGATCCACCCAGCCTGGGAGAATCCTGGAAGCTCTGGATTAGCTCTGGAGGATGTGAAGAGGATCCTGAGACCAAAACCACACCCATGAAGCTCTTCCCTGGAATTTTTTTGCCTCCTGCTTTTTTGGATCCCCAAAAACTCTTTGTGGGCTTGCCAGGGAGAGGTGAATCCTTGTGCTATCCCTAAAAGGTAGGAGAAGGATTCAAGGCTTCCTTGAGGTTTTTCCTCTCCCATTTCCTGGGTGGTGGCTGGAACCAGGTCCTGGAATTCAGAGGAGGAATTGAGATGGGATTTGTTTTCCCTTTCTCCTCACTTTCCTCCAGAGCAGGAGGCAGAACAGAGGCAGGACACTGATCCCTGATTTCTCCATAAATCCCAGAGCAGGAATTCAGGCCCTGAAGAGGATCCTAGGCCGGAATTATTTTCCTGCGTCTGGATCCATGCCAGGAGCAGGAAAAGCTGCTTGGAAAAGGGATTTTCCTCCCTGAAGTGTCCCAGGTGTCCCTTGTCACTCACCTTCATGGACAGCTCCTGCTGGCCCCACGGCCACCGCCAGGACAAGGATGCAGGCACACAACATCTCCCTCGGGAAGCAGCTCCTGGGAATTCCTGGAGTCAGCACAGGGCCTGGAGAATCCCTCACCTGCAGAGGGAAAGAGGTTGGAGTTTGGGCCACCCCCAGTGCCAGGAAAAGCTTTTCTCCCGCTAAAAAGGCTCATCTTGGCTCGGAAAATTGGGATTAAAATCCACAAATCCTTGAATTCCTTCGTTTCTTTGCTAATGCTGAGAGCTTTGTTCCTGCCTTTCCCAACACCCACCTGGGGCCACCCCCAGTGCCAGGAAAAGCTTTTCTCCCACTAAAAAGGCTCCTCTTGGCTTGGAAAATTGGGATTAAAATCCACGAATCCTTGAATTCTTTTATTTCTTTGCTAATGCTGAGAGCTTTTTTCCTGCCTTTCCCAACACCCACCTGAAGTAATTAACGTGGTGGGATAAAAAGCAGGAAGTGCTTCCTGCCTCAATTAATCCAGGAGAAAAAGCCAGGAAAATCAGGAATCACCTGCATCCAACACTGTTCTCCAGGCTCCTAAACCCAGGATGAACTTCCTGAGGATCCTGCCAGAAGGAATTCTGGAATTTTGGTTATTGCTGGTGGTTTAATGACTCTCCAAAATCGCTGCAGAATTCCCCCTCTGGAAAACAGGGAATTCTCTCTACGGAGTAGAAGTGATGCTGCCAAAAGGAATTTTATTCTTTTTTTTTATGGGCAATCAAAAATTCTTCTCCTGGTCTGAGCCTCACTTGCTCCCAGGGAAAACGTCCAGGATGGAAGTTACGAATTCAGGAAAAAAACAAAAACCAACTCAATGACTTTGCTCTTTTCCAGGGATTCTGGTCCAATTAACACCAAGGATTAATGGGAATAAAGACTCCCTCTAAGATTCCTGTGACAAGGAATGTTCCAGGAGTTTGGGATGGAGGATTTCAGCTTGGAATCATCCAGGGGAAAAGCAGGAAAACACCTGGCGAGTCCTGGGAATGACATCCAGACCCTCCTCTCCTTTCTCCCACTCCGTGGTGGCTCCTCACAAATCTGATTTTCACACACTTTAGCTAAATTTAGAGGCTTTTCCAAGCAGAAAATTCCAGTTGGGTGTTTCTTGGGAATTTCATCTGCAGGCAGAATCTTTTCTCCCTCTCCAAGAGGAACAATTTGAGGGAAAATTGTTGGTTTTGCCCACGCAGCTGCTGCAAACAGCAAAGGAGAGTTTTGGAGCTCCAATTCCCAAGAAATTCCAGGAAAGCAGTGAAGGTTGGGGGTGGATGACTCCAAAGGGGAATTTTGTTGGGAATCAGATGGATCCATGGAAAAAGGAACAGGATATTTGCAGTTTTGGCTGCCACGTGGGGCATTCAGGGAATGTTAATCCAGGTTTGGTAATCTTTCTTCCCTTAAAAAAAAAAAGTGGAATGGGATTAAATATCCTCAAAAAAGGAATATCTCCAGGGGTGTAGGATTCATGGATAAGGGGAGGGGGGAGATTTGTGGGGAAATCATTGAATTTGAAGGAGGTGAGGGTTAAAAAAAGGGGGGAAAAGGTTGGGAAGTGATGGATGAAGGGATTGAGTTCTGGCACTGCTCTGGTTATTCCCACTGGAGCTTTTCCAGGTTATTGATGGTTTCCTGAGGGGAACAGGAGCTGGGATAAAGAAACAAAGATCCCAAAGGTTCCTGGGAGCCTCCTGGGTTTGGGGCAGGAGGAATTCTCCAAGCAGGAATCTGCTGCCATTTCACCACTTCCAGGAGATTCGATTTTGCTGGAATAAGGACATGGAAGGAGCCAGCAAGGAGAGCTCAGGCATGGAATTTCCACATTCCCATCTCCTCACCCAACCCCATCCAACCTTCCATGGCCAGGTTAGGATTTAAATCCCATCCCTGGATGGGATTTAAAGTCCCAAAAATTCATAAACACTCTGTGATTCCCTGATTTATGGGCTGGGAATGGGAAAGGCTGATCCAGAGGTGCTCCCTGCCCAGCCAGGAAAGGATCCCGAGCTGGAGCCAAGGATTTGAGCCCAAATCTCTGACTTTTCCCCTGAATTTCATTTTTAGTTCCACAGGAAGGTGAAGACTGAGGGGAGCACAATCCAGTGATACCCAAAAAGGACCAAATAACAACCAAAATCCCAGTGATCCCAAAAATTCCAATGATCCCAAAAGTCCAGTGACATCCAAAAAGGACTAAATGACAACCAAAAATCGGTTGATCTCAAAATTCCCCAGTGACCCCAAAAATCCAGTGATTCCCAAAAGGACCAAATGACACCAAAATCCCAGTGATCCCAAAAATTCCAATGACACCCAAAAGCACCAGATGACACCCAAAAAATCCAGTGATCCCAAAAATCCAGTGATTCCCAAAAGGACCAAGTGACACCCAAAGATCCAGAGAGCCCAAAATTCCAGTGATCCCAAAAAGGAGCAAATGACACCAAAATCCCAGTGATCCCAAAAAGGAGCAAATGACACCAAAATCCCAGTGATCCCAAAAAGGAGCAGATATCCCCAAAATCCCAGTGATCCCAAAATTCAAATGGCATCCAAAAAGCACCAAATGACACCCAAGAGTCCAGTGATCCCTAAATTCCAGTGATCCCAAAAGGACCAAGTGACACCCAAAATCCCAGTGATCCCAAAGATTCCAATGACACCCAAAAGCACCAGATGATACTCCAGAGTCCAGTGATCCCAAAAATCCAGTGATTCCCAAAAGGACCAAGTGACACCCAAAAACCCAGAGAGCCCAAAATTCCAATGACACCCAAAAAGCACCAAATGACACCCAAAAATCCAGTGATCCCAAAAATGCAATGACACCCAAAAAGCACCAAATGACACTCCAGAGTCCAGTGATCCCAAAATTCCAGTGATTCCCAAAAGGACCAAGTGACACCCAAAAACCCAGAGAGCCCAAAATTCCAATGACACCCAAAAAGCACCAAACAACAACCAAAAATCCAGTGATCCCAAAAATCCTGTGATCCTAAAAAGGAGCAAAGGACACCCAAAACCCCAGAGATCCTAAAAATCCAGTGACATCCAAAAAGCACCAAATGACACCCAAAAATTCAGTGATCCCAAAATTCCAGTGATCCCCAAAAGGACCAAATGATACCCAAAACCCCAGAGATTCCCAAAATTCCAGTGACCCCAAAAAGGACCAAATGACACCTAAAAATTCAGTGATCCCAAAACCCCAGTGACACCCAGAAAGGACCAAACGACGCCCAAAAATCCGGGACCAGATTCTGCCCATTCCATGCTCAGACCTCCTGGATGCATCAAAGGAGCAACAGGAATTGGATTCTTCCCTAAAAAACCCTCAAAAAACCCCAAAACCAAACCGTGGGAATGCTGAGAGAGCTCCAGAAATGTTTGGACAACACCCTCAGGCACTCGGTGGGATTTTGGGATTGTCCTGGGCAGGACCAGGAGTGGGACTTAAGTGATCCTTGTGGGTCCCTTCCAACCCTGGATATTCCGTGATGTTCTGGAATCTCCTTCCCAACCTCTCCCTGATGCCTCTCCCACCAGGGGAAGTGGAAAATCATCCCAAAATTCCTGTTTCAGATGGGTTTGGGGCACCTCAGCCCTTCAGTCATCCCAAAATTCCTATTTCAGACGGGTTTGGGGCACCTCAGCCCTTTGGTTATCCCAAAATTCCTATTTCAGATGGGTTTGGGGCACCTCAGCCCCTTTGGGGACAGCACCAAGGGGTTCCAATTGTGCAGTGCAGGGGGAAGCTGAGGCTGCTGCTGCCTCCTCATCCTCCTCATCTTCATCCTCCTCATCTTCATCCTCCCCGTCAGGGGCTGCTGCTCCTCATCCTCCTCTTCCTCCTCATCCTCCCCATCAGGGGCTGCTGCTCCTCTGCCTCCTCATCCTCTTTAGCCTCCCCCTTGGGAGCTGCTGCCTCCTCATCCTCTTCCTCCCCGTCAGGGGCTGCTGCTNGGGACTTAAGTGATCCTTGTGGGTCCCTTCCAACCCTGGATATTCCGTGATGTTCTGGAATCTCCTTCCCAACCTCTCCCTGATGCCTCTCCCACCAGGGGAAGTGGAAAATCATCCCAAAATTCCTGTTTCAGATGGGTTTGGGGCACCTCAGCCCTTCAGTCATCCCAAAATTCCTACTTCAGACAGGTTTGGGGCACCTCAGCCCTTTGGTTATCCCAAAATTCCTATTTCAGATGGGTTTGGGGCACCTCAGCCCCTTTGGGGACAGCACCAAGGGGTTCCAATTGTGCAGTGCAGGGGGAAGCTGAGGCTGCTGCTGCCTCCTCATCCTCCTCATCTTCATCCTCCTCATCTTCATCCTCCCCGTCAGGGGCTGCTGCTCCTCATCCTCCTCTTCCTCCTCATCCTCCCCATCAGGGGCTGCTGCTCCTCTGCCTCCTCATCCTCTTTAGCCTCCCCCTTGGGAGCTGCTGCCTCCTCATCCTCTTCCTCCCCGTCAGGGGCTGCTGCTCCTCATCCTCCTCACCATCCTCATCCTCCCCTTTGGAAGCTGCTCTTGCTTCCTCCTCCTCCTCCTCCTCCTCCTCCCCCGGCCCCTCTCCCTCCTTTCCCCGCGGTTCTTTAACTGCAACCTGAGACCGAGAAGAGAGGGGAGAACCCCAAGGGAGCCAAATTGCAGGTGGACAAACAGCCAGGGACAGACAAAAAAAGCCAGGGACAGACAGACAGCCAGGGACAGCCGAACAGACAAAAAGACGGACCCGGGACAGACAGACAGACAGGGACAGCCGAACCCGGGACAGACAGACAGCCAGGGACAGCCGAACAGACAAAAAGACGGACCCGGGACAGACAGACAGACAGGGACAGCCGAACCCGGGACAGACAGACAGCCAGGGACAGCCGAACAGACAAAAAGACGGACCCGGGACAGACAGACAGACAGGGACAGCCGAACCCGGGACAGACAGACAGCCAGGGACAGCCGAACAGACAAAAAGACGGACCCGGGACAGACAGACAGACAGGGACAGCCGAACCCGGGACAGACAGACAGCCAGGGACAGCCGGACCCGGGACACACAGACAGCCAGGGACAGCCGGACAGACAAACAGCCGGACTCGGGACAGACAGACAGCTAGGGACAGCCGGACAGACAGACAGCCAGGGACAGCCGGACAGACAAACTGCTGGACCCGGGACAGACAGACAGTGAGGGACAGCCGGACAGACAGACAGACCGCCAGGCACAGCCGGAGCCCGCTGCTCACCCGACCACAGCCGCCCCACGCCGGCGCTTCCCAGGCTCCCTCCCCCGGGAATCCGCGGCGGAGAAACTTCCCCAGGCTCGGGAGGAGAAGGAGGTGTGGGGCAGGGAGGGGGAGGAGCTGCTCGGGGCGCATCTCCCCTTCCAACTGGGATGGAGCGGGAGAAAGGAGCAGGGAATGCGGGAATGGAGAGGAGGGGGAGAAAATGAGGGAAGGGGGAAAAAAAAGTGAAAGATTTTCTACCTTGTGGGCAAAAAATAATAATAAAATAACTGGGATGTTTGCACGGGAAGGGGCCGGGGAAAGGGGAAAGGTTTGTTCCCAGGGAGCCGAAAATTCCAGGTATCAGCACCTGGAGAGGATGGAAAACATCAGGCAGGGGGTGAAAAACTGATTTATGGTTCAGATATGGGATTTTGACATCGCTGGTGGGGGACGGAGGGGACATCACAAATGAAATCCCGATTTGTCCCAGCTCCCAACAGCAGAGATTCCTGAGGAATTGTCTCCCACATGGAGAGAAACGGAGGCAGGGAAGGGAAAGGTTGAGGTTCAGACATTTAGGAAATGACCCCAAAAAAGGACCCAAGCTCCACACTCGGCTCCTTGGGGTGGGAGGACCCCAAAGCTCGGGGTGAGTCTTGTGCAGGGCTGGGAATGTGTGGGACACATTCCATGGGAATTCCTGGGGAAGGGGATCAGCTCTGAATGGGATCCCAGGAATAAATGGGAATTCTCACCCTCCTGGGACCCTCAGCTCTGAACGGGATCCCAGGAATAAATGGGAATTCTCACCCTTCCAGAACCCTCAGCTCCAAAAGGGATCCCAGGAATAAATGGGAATTCTCACCCTCCCGGGACTCTCAGCTCTAACCACCTCCTGCAACCAAAGCTGGAGCTGCAATCCCAAGGAATGGGAAAATCCCAATCCAGTCACCCCTGGAGCTTCCACCCCACAAACGGAGATTTCAGCTGAGGAAGAAAAAATATTTGTGACACCCAGAAAGGACTAAATGACACCCAAAATCACAGTGATTCCAAAATTCCAGTGACACCCAAAAAGGACCAAAATTCCAGTGATCCCAAAAAGGACCAAATGACCACCAAAAATCTGGTCATCCCAAAATTCAGTGATCCCAAAAATCCAGTGATTCCCAAAAATCCAGTGACACCCAGAAAGGACCAAATGACACCCAAAATCCCAGTGATCCCAAAAATCCTGTGATCCTAAAAAGGACCAAATGACACTCAAAAAGTGCCAAATGACACCCAAAATTCCAGCAATCCCCAAAAATCCAGTAATTCCCAAAAGGACCAAAGGACACCCAAAAATCCGATGATCCCAAACTTCAGTGTTCCCAAAAATTCAGTGATCCTAAAAAGGACCAAATGACACCCAAAACCCCAGGGATCCCAAAATTCCAGTGATTCCCAAAAGGACCCAATGACACCCAAAAATCTGGTGATCCCAAAAATCCTGTGATCCTAAAAAGGACCAAATGACACCCAAAAAGTGCCAAATGACACCCAAAATTCCAGCGATCCCCAAAAATCCAGTGATNGATCCCCAAAAATCCAGTGATCCCAAAAAATTCCAGTGATCCCCAAAAGTCCAGTGAATCCCAAAAAGGACAAAAAGACACCCAAAAATCCAGTGATCCCAAAAATCTAATGATTCCCAAAAGGACCAAATGACACCCAAAATTCCATGGAGCTCCAACCTTCAATGATTCCCAGAAAGGGCCAAATGACACCCAAAAATCCAGTGATCCCAAAAATCCAATGATTCCCAAAAGAGCCAAATGACACCCAAAAATCCAGTGACCCCAAAAAGGAGCAAATGACACGCAAAATTCCAGTGATCCCAAAAATCCAATGACAACCAAAAGGGCCAAAAGACACCCAAAAGCCCAGTGATCCCCAAAAGTTCAGTGATCCCAAAAACAGTCAAATGACACCCAAAAATCCAGTGATCCCAAAAATCCAATGATTCCCAAAAGGACCAAATGACACCCAAAATTCCACTGACCCCAAAAAGGAGCAAATGACACCCAAAATTCCAGTGATCCTAAAAATCCAGTGATCCCAAAAAGGACCAAATGACACCCAAAACACCAGGGATCCCAAAATTCCAGTGATTTGCAAAAATCAGTGATCCCAAAAAATCGAGTGATTCCCAAAAGGACCAAATGACATGCAAAAATCCGGTGATCCCCAAAAGTCCAATGATTCCCAGGAAGGACCAAAAGACACCCAAAAATCCAGTGATTCCCAAAAATCCAGTGATTCCCAAAAGATCCAAATGACACCCAAAATTCCAGTGACCCCAAAAAAGAGGAAATGACACCCAAAACCCCAGTGACTGGGAAAACCCCAATCCAGCCACCCCTGGAGCTCCAACCACACAAACAGAGGAGATTTCAGCTGAGGAGAAAAAAAGAATCAGGAAGAATTGAGAGACCTCACATCCCAAAAAAAGCTCTTTTCCTGCTCAGAGTAGGAGATGTGCACCAAGGATTTCCGTGCCCGGGGTGCTGGGAATTGCAGAGCTGATGGAGAGCAGATCTCACCCTGGTAGGTCCCATCCATCCCTAAAGATCCTCTGGCCAGGAGCTAAAGGGGCCACAAAGGTCAGGGAGAGAGGAAAAGGGAAAAGCAGGAGCCTCCAGGGTGAACAGGAGCACATGGGCTTGAGATGGAGAAAAACATTCCAGGGAATCCCAGCCCCACCTGGCCCTGGGTGAAGCCAAAGGCTCAGCTCGGCTCTGTTAATAACTGAGAGCCTCCCACAGCTGCTAAAAGAGATTTAAATCATTCATCAGCTTCCAGGTGTTCAAATATCCACGAGTTTCAAAGTTGGGAGAGGTGGAATTTTGTTCTTCCCAGCCTGAGCCTGCAGGGAAATTGTTGCTGTTCCCCTGCTCCGGAATATCCCAGGAATTAACTGCTTCCTGTCCATAAATATCCACAGTTTTTCCTCCCTTTTGGATAATTTTGGCCTGAATCACCCCAAGCTCTCCAGTTTTAGGGATTGATGCTGATCCCAGGCTTTGGAGGAGAGCTCCTTAAACTCAGGCTTAACAACGGAGCTTAACTGAACCCTAGAAACCTCCTGAATGCCTCGTTAGGGAGCTGAATGGGCTTAATTGCACTTAATTGAGCAGCTGAATCCATCCCCAATCCCGGAGTGTGCTCATCAGGAGGGGTTTGTGCAGCTCCAACGCAATTCCCGACAGGATCAGAGGCTCCAGCTGCCATTTGGAGGTGCCCAAAATGAGGCAGGACAAGTTCTGGTTTAAACCCAGCTCCAGCTGGGTTTAACTCTGGAGGGGTTGGGAAGAGGAGGAGATGTGGCACTTGGGGATCCCAAACATCCAAAGGATGTGGAGCTGCTGGAGCAAATCCAGAAGAATCCATGGAGCTGCTCCTAGGGCTGGAGCCAGGCTGGGAGAGCTGGGAATGTTCACCTAGAGAAGAGAAGGATCCAGGGAGAGCTTCCAGCACATTCCAGGGCCTAAAGGGGCTCCAGGAGAGCTGGAGAGGGACTGGGGACAAGGCATGGAGGGACAGGAGGCAGGGAATGGCTTCCCAGTGCCAGAGGGCAGGGATGGATGGGATGTTGGGAAGGAATTCCTGGCTGGAGACCCTGGGATGGAATTCCCAGAGCAGCTGTGGCTGCCCCTGGATCCCTGGAAGTGTCCAAGGCCAGGCTGGACATTGGGAGGTGTCCCAGACCATAAATGTTGGGATGGGTCACTTTTCCCCATGGATGTGGGCTTGGGCCACTTGGAATTTTCATGCAGGGCTCTTGACAGGTGGCATGGGAACACCTGGAGCTGAACAATTCCACGATTTTATTCCCAAACCCTGGAGCCAAATGGGCTCCATCAAAGGCTCAGGGCAGAGGTGAAGAACAAAATGAGTTCCTTAATTGACAAAAAAAACCCCCAGAGCAGGGAATGTGAAACTCCAGCCACCTGGAAACCACCAAAATCAACTGTGCTGAAGGAAATTTGGGAAGTTTCCAAGTCCTCAGCTCCTGGAGCTATCAGGAATATTTGGGAGCAATCACTGGGAGCAAGGCAAGGCAAACAAAGAGAAGCATTCACGTGCAGCTGCTACTTCCCTGAATTCCGACCCCTCTGGAGAGGGATCTGAGGGAATTCCAACCCCTCTGGAAAGGGATCTGGGGGAATTCCAACCCCTCTGGAGAGGGATCTGAGGGAATTCCAACCCCTCTGGAGAGGGATCTGCTGGAATTCAGGCTTCACATTGAGCAAAAGGCCCTGGCAGCCACACATCATCCATCAGATAAAAGCTGGGAAAGGTCCAGCAGCGTTTGCTTATCCCAAACCACCTCTGGAAAAGGAGCTCAGCCCCTGTTTCTGTTCCCTCATTTTTCCCGAGGCCTCAGAAGCAGTGGGACAGATCCCAAAATGACTTTTTTGGGATGAGGGATGGGACAGATGCTGATGCTCCATGAGGTCTCCTCACTCAGCCCAGTGGAGCTTTTAGGATTTCCAGCTCCTGGGATGGTTCCTGTCACCCTCACTTTGGGATCAAGGCTCTCGTTTGATAAATTCAGCCCCCAAAATTCCGCAGTGGTTTTTGTTCTGTTCCAAAATGGTGTTTCCAGGTGTTTCCCTTGCTGGACTCCCTGACTTTGCTCCATGGAAAACCCAAAAAAAAGATGGTTTAGAATCCTCAAATCCCAGAATGGGTGGGAAGGGAACTTAAAGCCCATTCAGTTCCACCCTCTGGACACCTCCCACTATCCCAGGCTGCTCCAAGCCCCATCCAGCCTGGCCTTGGACACTTCCAGGGATCCAGGGGCAGCCACAGCTGCTCTGGGAATTCCATCCCAGCCCCTCCCCACCCTCCCAGCCAGGAATTCCTTCCCAACATCCCATCCATCCCTGCCCTCTGGCACTGGGAAGCCATTCCCTGCCTCCTGTCACTATGTCCATATAAAAAAATCCCTCTCCCTCCTTTTTTTTAATGGAAAACATGGAGATGAAACATTGGGAACAACCAACCCCACAACAAGGCTGTAACTGGGATTTTGGGAAGCATCCTCCTCCCCACTACTGGTTTAACTGGTTTTACCCACAGACACCTTTCACCCTCTCATTTATTTATGGCCATGCCAAGATTTGCTCCTTTTCCAACCAAAAATACCTGGAGCAACCCAAGGATTGATCCAGGGAGACAAGAGCAGCTCCCCTTGGAGTAGTGACGTGGTTTGGGAGAAGGAGCTTTCCCTAATTTCTTTGGGAATGCAATTAAGGAATGAGGAGATGAGAGCAGTCCTGGTTCCCTGCTCAGCTGGCAGAGAGGAGCCACATTGGAGCTCCAGAATGAATCCAAGCACAGCTGGATTCCAGAAAATTCCATGGCAAACAATTCCAAACATTCCCACCCTTCATCAGTTTCATTAAAAAAATATGGAAAAGAAAAATCCCTTCAGGATCCCTTTTGGAGCACTGAGTGCCTTTTTGGGGTTCCTAAATTGAGAGTGATCTCAATCCCACTGGGAAAGGAGAGTTTTCCATTGGGAAGGATTTCACTGGGAATGGTTCAACATGGAAAATAAAAACAGATTTAGATCAGAAATGGAAGGGAAATCTGGGAATCTGAGAACATCCCAGTGTAGGATTTAGAGGGAGTGACTCCAGGAAGAGGAATTTCCTCATGGAAAAGGTTAGGTAGGACTTGGAAGGAGCTGCCCAGGGAGGTTTGGAGTGCTCATCCCTGGAGTTCTCCAAGGAATTCCTGGATGTGGCACTCAGGGCTGGGGACAAGGTGAGGATTGGGCACAGCTTGGATGACCTTGGAAGACTTTTCCAACCTCGAAGATTCCGTTAAAAAGACAAAATTTTAATTTATAGCTACAAAATTCTCTTTATACCCAAAAAGGAGTTGTGCCCTCACTGCCTGCTCCTCGCTCCACGCTGGATCTGGGCATTATTTGGGAATGTGGCATTTTCTTGGGCATTTTCATGCCAGGAATGATGCTAATCATGGAATAAATTGTCCATCCACGAGTCTGGGAGAGCAAATCCAAATGGAATGAGCTCTCCTAGAACCCCAAAATGGGAGGGGATGAGAGTGGAGCAATAAATCAGGAGGATTTTGATGCTGTGTCCATTCTCTGAGCTCCCTCCTGGAGTCAAAGAAAAGTGGGAGAAAGCAAGGGGACAAAGATGGATAAGAACCATGGGAAAGGGATGAGGTGGGAGGAGCTTTCCAACCCTCCCAGAAAGGATCTTGGAGCAACTTCCAACCGAAATGGGACAGTGGAGATGAGCATGGAATCTCATGGATGAGAGGATCTTCCAAAACCATTCCAAAATCATTCCAAAACCATTCCCTGAACTTCTCCAATGCTTTTTGGAGGTCACATGGCCACGTGAGGTTCCTCAGGGAATGCTGTGATTCCAAAAGTCCTTATCAGACCATGGAATTTCTTCCAAGGAGACAGGGAAGTGCAATTTTCCAAACTCTCTGCATCCTGTGGTGCTCTGAAACGAGAGCTTGGTTCTGTGAGGTCGGGAAGAGCTCCAATTCCCAAATGTGGGAGCCAAAAGCAGCAAAAGTTGGAGAAAAACTGAAAAAAAAAAAGGACACAAAGCCCAGAAAAAAACATATTAGGGAATGGTTCACCTGGATTTCACTGAAGGCAAAAATTCCAAATCCAAACACGTTTGGATATAGAGGAGTCTGATTTGCTTTCTGAAGGAAAAACCAGTAAAAAAAAAATACATAAAAATCTCTTTTCCTCCTCTTTGCACGTTTTTAAGGAATTTAAATGGAAAAGATTTCCATCGATCACCTCTGGAAAGTCGCTTGCCTAAAGCGTGGAGAGAAAAATTCCAATTCAGGGAGGATTTCCAAAGGGAAAAGCACTTCAGGTTGGAGTTTTTCCAGCTCATTTACAGGGATGTCAAGTTTAACAACCTTAAGGAATGAGGAGGAGGAAGGGGGAGAGGGCTTAAAAGTAAAAAAAAAATCAGTTATTTTAAATTTTCCCCCCAAAATATGCCTGGAGATTTTACTGTTTTTGACAAGTTTCGACACACACAGGCAGCTGGAGCAGCAACACTGCTTGATCCGAGAAAAATTTGGAATTTATCCCATAAAAAAAGCCTTCATGGAGGAAAATAAAAGGAATAAAAAAAGGGGGGAATATAAGAAGTGATGAGGAGAAAGGAGTCACGAGGTCCTGGAGCTTTGGGACCAAGGGAAAAACTCTGGGAAACATCCAGGAGGGAAAAAAAAAATCTGGATCTCAGGGAAAATGGAATGTTTGGGACAGTGGGAATGTTTGCTCTCCATCCAGAAAAACAGGGATCATTTCTGGAATGCTGAGTCCAGGAAAGCTGCAAAAATGTGACACTTTTTATCAAATAACTGGAATTCCTGGGAAAATCTCTGCTGAAGAGGGAGCAGGAGGGAGAGTTGGGGCAGCTGGAAGTTTTTGATGGAATAAATAATCCCAAGAATGTTGGAATTTAAGGAGAGGAGAAAGACTCAGCCCTTGAAAAGCACCTAAAAATACCTCAGGGGTTTATTTTTATCTTTAAGTGACGTGACAGAAGGCAAGAAATGGGAATTTAAAACCAACAACTGCAAAAAGCTTCCCAAGAGAGGAGGGAAAGAATCCTCCAGCTGCAAAATTCCAGGGCTTGGGGAGTTCCCAATGGAAGTGGAGTTGCACTTCTGGAATTTCTGCCGTGCACACCTCCAACAAAAGGGGAAGGAGCTGCAATGGGGAGTTTTGGAGCTGAGGGATTTAGGATGGGTTGGATTGGTTTGGGATCCAGGCACCAAAAAGGATTTGTTCCTTCCCATAAATACTCACCCCTGCCATAGAAATAAAAATAACAGGGAAAAATCCAAATCCCAGCACCTGGATTTGCAAAAAAGTCCAAATTCCATCATTCCCTGTTTTTTTTTCCTTGCTGATGATGTGGCTGAGTCTCTGTTTGTGTCAAATCCTGGAATGGTTTGGGTGGGAAGAGACCTTAAAGCTCAACCGGTTCCACCCTCTGGACACTTCCCACTGTCCCAGGTTGCTCCAAACCTCATCCAGCCTGGCCTTGGACACTTCCAGGGATCGAAGGACAGCCAAAGCTTCTCTGGGAATCTTGTGTGAGAGTCTTCCCACCTAAATCCCCCAAAAACTGAAATTAATATCAGGGTGTTGAGGTACTGAGGGTAAAAATCCCTAAAAAAACACCCCAAAACTACCTCAGCACCCCAAATCGCTGGGCTGTTATCCCACTAAAATCCAGGACACTCTTTTACCCACACTGAAAACCAGGAAATAAATCCCCAAATTCACTCCCTGAATCTCATTTCCCAACTGATTCCAAACCTTTATTTTTAAAAATCCTGCAGGGAATTCAGGAACAATTCCTGGAAGAGAGGACAAGTCCAGGCCCACAGGAATTCTTCATTTTGCAAGGAAATCATTTTGAGATGTTTCAGTGTCTTTGTTCAGGATTTAATAACTTTACTGAGTGATTAAATCCTACTAAAACCTGGGATCAGCCTCCTCCCACCCTGGGAATCTTCAAGGTGCTCCAAACTCAGAAATCATCAGGAGTTATCTTCTCTCAGCCCCTGAAACCACAGAAAGAGAAAATCCAGATCATTCCAGGTGCCTCATCCCTAAACACCTCCAGGGATGGAATATCCACAACCTCTCCGTGGCCCAAAGTCAAATTTCCTGGTGTTTTGTCATATTTTTGCCCCACTTAACAAGCTTCAAAAATGATTTCCTGGAGAGAAAATGAGAATTTTTCCATGCAGGAAAAGCCACCTCTGCCTGGTTTCCTTCATCACTGGGTTTGTGCCCAAAAATCCACAATCCTCTGTGGAATTAAGGCTGGGAAAAGTGGCAAAATATTTTAAAAAAATCTGGGATTCTCAACTCCTTGCTCCCATTTTTCTCACGGATCACTCCAAGTGTGGTTCTTGGGCACTGCTGAAGGATTTCTGATCCCAATTCTGGTTTTTCCCTTCATTCCAGAAGTCAGGAATTCCAACTGCTGCCAGGGCTTATCCCAATAAGTTCCACAGATTTATACCAGTGAAGGTGAGCTGATTCTTAAATTACCTTTGAATGCTTTGAAAAATTACATTAATTTCATAAAATTTAAATTAATGAAATCAATAAAAATTTAATTTGAATCACATTAATTTTTAAATTAATTTTTCATATTTTTAAGTATATTTTTTTTCTATTTTCTGACATAATTTTGTCGTTTATTTGGACGCCACAGAATTGATGTGAACTGAAT
>VZRF01005730.1:0-69121 GCA_013396875.1 Vireo altiloquus
GCTGGGCTCGGGCCGCTCTTCAGCGACGCTCCCCGGCTGAGGGGAGCGGCAGGGCCGGGTCTGGGATGGCGGGGCCGGAGCCCCGGCACTGAGCGGCGGCGGCGGCGGGAGCGGGTGCGAGCGGGGCCCGGCGGGTACGAGCGGAGCGGGGCCGGCGGGACGGGATAGCGGGGAGGGAGGCACGCTGGGGAGGCACGCTGGGCGCCTCAGAGCGGGGCTGTGTTGCGCGGGGGCCGCGGGCCTCCANGCCTCCGGGGCCCCTCTGGCCAGCTGAAGGGTGGGGTGGAACTGCAGCGCGTCTCTAGCACCACTGCTGTAGCAATGTGAAACAGGCGGCGCGTCCTCGCCAGCCTAGAATCAAGTGACCCCTCACAGCTACTTTTTTTGCGTGTTGTGCCCCCGCCTTCCAGAGCAATCANCCCCCCCCGCCCCGTTATAGTTCCTTGCTTTTTAAGCATAGTTCAGAACGAGATGTGAGACTGAAACTAAAAGGGAGCACCTCGATCACTGAGGGAAAATCCCTGTCTTAAGTGCTAAGAGTGAAATGAAAAATGCAACTGTTGTGACCAAAACAGAGGGTTGAAGAGACTCCTTAAAAAGGAAGAGAACAAAAAAAGGTTCTTTTGTGTTGGTGGGGATTGGGTTTTTTACTTTTAGTGTTCTGGGGTATTTTTAGGTATTTAAGTTACTGCAGTAAGAGTTGTATTTGAGCAGGGATCTGGTCAGTACAGTTTTTATTGCACAAATAGAGTATTTTAAGAAGCAGTCTTAATCCTGTCATGATCTGTACTTAAGAGACTTTCTGATGCTGTTTGTAGAAAGAAAGAAATGTTTTGATTTTTTATTACAGTTGCAACTTGTGCAGTGTCTCATTCACCTTTCTGTAGGAGGGCTTTGAAAGAAGGCAGACCTGCCAGTGATGTGAGCTCTGAATTTCACTAACCTCTGATATTGCTACGGTGGTATGGTTCAAGGAACAATATCCGTTGGTGAGATAACATTTCCCTGAAGATGCAGCAGAGCTTTTCCCAGAGCTCTGTCACTGCAGCCCAGGAGTCATGCCTGTGGTCTTGTTTCAAATGCAGCTTGTCCAGGGCCTGGAGTGAGGAATTGGCCTCAACCAAGTCAGCTTGACTTCATTTGGAGTATAGAAAAACACTTTATTTTGTTTTCTGGTGTACAGAGCTGCCTGCTGGATGAAAAGGGAGGACCATGAGTGCAGTACTGGTTTCTTTGCATGCGGCCCTGGGTGATTTTATCCCATTGCATGGGCTGGGCTGGCTGAAGCGGGCAGTCCTGTGGAGGCAGGGTGTGGCGAGTGTGCTCTTGGGTATGCTCAGCTGACTGGATTTATTTAGGACTAGACAGGACGAGGACAGTGTGCTGGAAGGAGCAGTGCTGCTGGGGATGACAGTCTCCTAGCTGGATCCTTTCCATCAATTCCCGGTACTGTTGCTGTTAGATTTTTGCTGTTGATTTGGACAGGAGTGGGCCAGTTCTCCACATCCTTGCTGTAGGCCTTAGCTATTAGAAAAGCATGACCACAGTGTCTGATGGCCTTGGCTGCCCTCTCCTATCATGTTGGATGTTCTGTTGCTCTGCTTTGTGTACACTTTATCGGGGGAACAAGAATACAAGTACCAGGCTGTAGCAAGCAGCCTGGCTGAGAGGTGAGCTTGATTCTGCTTTGCCCTTTGAAACCTCATGGCTGGAGTTCTGTTACATGTGGCCAACTCCTCTCCTTATCAGCAGCTGCTGTTGCGTGATAATGGTGGCTTCTCGTGAAAAATATTGGAGTCTGTTTGTTCTTTTCATAAGAAGTTGTTTTTCTAATGTAAATCTCTCACAGCTTTATACTTGAGCTCTTTTCAGTGTGACAGGCAGATGGAATTTTTTGTCCTAGAAGAGCTGCTGGGATAGTTGTGATGGTTGTAATGTTATTCTGCCCGTGGTCTGTGAGCTTTTTCTCTACTTTTTCCCATCTTTTTAAAAAATCATGTTGGAATTTTTCTGTATTGGCAAATGTGACCGTAATTGCCCTCACTTCTAGCGAGATGTAGTGGTGTTACAGAGGAAGAGAATGGAGCAAAGTTTTTAAGAGAAAATCGTTCTCTTAACAATTCAGAGAGGTGAGTAGCTGGAGGGAGGAGAGAACATTTCCAAAGATAAGTTTGGAATGTGAAGGTTGTTTGCTGGAACCTCTACTTAGAAGCAGAATTTTCTGGCCCAAGTTTTGCCATCTTGTTGTGAAGCTGCTCCTTCCAGGTCTGTGTGTTTATTTACTGTGATACCTCTCGTGCAGCACAGCATACAGCAGTCACGAAAGAAAATCCCAGCTCAGGGAGTATCTGTCAGCAAGGATGAATCAAAGGGAGGGTTTGTTGGCTGAGGGTGGGATGATTCCCTTGCTCCTTAGATAACCTGGGAAGAGTCTCAGCCTCTGAAGGGAAAGAAGAGCCTGTTACTGACATTCTCGAGCAATTTGTGGAGAAGGTGCTACTGAACTCTGAAAGATCTGAAAGCAGATGACACAGGGCTGTGCTGATGCTTTCCAGCTTCTGACTCACCCAGAACCTCTAAGGGAAAATACCTTCTGAGCCCTGTTGTGAGGGCTGTCAGTTTTCACCACGCAAGTCAGGGCTGGAGTCAAACAGGGAGAATTTTTTTTGAGATAAATCCTGGATTAGCTATAACACAGACTGCTCTAGTGCTGTCCCTGGCAATGCCCATCTTTAAGATGTTGGCTGAAAGAGATTTATAATTTTTGTATCTGTGGGTTGTCTGTGATTTCTTCTTTAGGGATTGTCAGGAGGGGTGATTGGACCCTGTGTTTGTAGTCAGCTTGTAGCTACTGAAGTACCTTAACAGTGAGAGTTCTGCTTTTAGGGTGGGAAGAAATTTGCTCAAAACCAGAATAGTTCTGGTGTCTTGCAGAGGGCTAGAAAAAGAATGCTGAATATTCTTTTTTGCCGGTGTTGGTTTTGAAAGGTACAAAGTCTTCAAGACTCTGTACTATCCCTTTAGGTGGGCGTATGTGAGGCTCTCCCTGTTCTCAGACTTCAGGGTTGGTAACAGCAACAGGTTTTTGTTAGGGGTCTTCATCTTTTCTTTGCAGTAGTTGATATCAAGTCATTGAGTGTCACTTCTTGATCTTGGGACCAAGAATGAGTGTTCTGGTAGGGACAAAAAGTAGGGTTTTTGTCTCCATCTGATGATGCCACGTATTGTTGTTGAGTCTTGATTTCTTCTAGGAATCTGCCAAAGCTCAAATAATCACAAAATTTAGTCCTACAGAGCACCATTTGGAGGTGCTTGTTACTCTGATATCAAAGTGTGGTTTTGTACTGACCACTCTAATGGCTGTGTGCTGACTTAGGGCAGGTGGCATTTCATTGTGTAATACAGTCTTTGACATGATGATAGTTGGCTGTACCAAGCAGGAAGCAGTTGTGCAGGGCCTTAATGTCAAGGATGTGTTTTTTTAGCTCTGACTCACAACTGATTTAATATTGCTTATTTTCCCTGCTGTGGTTGTCCTGCTCTGTTTGACCTGGACCAGAAGGAAGACAGGATGTTCCAGTCCATGATTTCTGTGATGACGTTCTCCGTCTCTGACAACATCACACATTCAACTGCCCTGGTGACAGCACTGGGTAATATGACAACTGTCTCGCCAATGACAACGCAGGTGATCAATGACACGAACATCACTGTGCCGCACAAGTGCCTGTTGTTGCTCTATGAAGACATTGGGAAGTCCAGGTGAGTTGGAGGAAATGGGACCACAGTCTGACCCTGGACCGAGGGAAAGAGCTTTGTTTGTTTCTCAGTTTGGCTGAGAAGGGACTGGGGCTGGTGCCTTCCCTTCTAGAGGCTGAAGAACAGGGGTAAAACCTGTTTTATTTGCTTTTTGCAGAGTCCGCTACTGGGATCTTCTGCTCCTGGTTCCCAATGTGCTTTTCTTTATGTTTCTTCTCTGGAAGCTGCCCTCTGCCAGGGCCAAAATCCGGGTCACTTCCAGCCCAATCTTCACTACATTCTACATACTAGTGAGTACCACTCTGTGCCTTTGAACTGAGGAGTGTTTTTTTTTTTAATACCACATATGAACAATGTCGCTGAACTAGCGGAGAGAGCCTAGACCAGCTGTTGTGGGGATAAAATCTGCTTTTTGTTGAAGGTGTACTACAAGAAGTAGATGGAGACATTTTTTTGTACTCTCTGAATTCAGCTCTTAGTAGATACTGGGACTGTGTCTGCTGGATTTGAGTGGATTTTGTTCTCTTGTGGTATTTAATTTTTCTTTTCCTTTTTTTCTTCCTTTGTTGCTTTGATGTCTTGAAATACAGTATCTTACGCTTTCTTTGCTCCTTGCAGTAAGTAGCATGGGACACAAACCCAGCTTTTCATTGAGGTAGGGAAAGGAGAATAATTTGTGTGAAGCTGTTGAAAAGCTTGGTCGTCTGCTTGAAGATACATGTCAGGAGAAAATAGTGATGTGACAGGGTTCTGGTTAGTCTGGGAATGTAGAAACCCAACCCTATTAATTTCTTTCGCATTATGTCAAGCAGAATACACAGTACAGTTACAGTTCACAGACGTCTAAGGTCTTGCTGCTCTACTCTCACCAGTTTTGTGATGCCCTTTGATACTGCTTACAGGACATCATAAATGCAAGGACCTACCTGAATTTGTTTAAAAAGACCATTCAGAAGCTTTTTGATATCCTGGCTTGCCTCAGTATGTAACATCATGTGATTGCTGAGTGAGATTAGCACAGGTCGTGGAAATGAATATGTGTTTGAATTGGGTTAGATGGACGCCTCTTTCCCTGGTCTGTTACAGGCATGGCAAAACCCAAGAAACTCAAAACCAAATCTGACCTTGTAGCCTCACCTAAATCTTTGTTGGGAAGTCTTGTTAGCTCTTTCTGGCCAAGAGTTGGGGTTCTGGGCTTCTGCACAGATTTGGATAACCAGGCATACATGCAAACGCTTCAACCTTTTAAAAATATTACCATCCCTTTCCAGTCTGGATTTAAACCTTCCTACATGTTTCCAGTAATGCACATGGTCAGTAGAAGTTTGTGCCAAAGGCTTTGAAAAACAAAACTTGATAAACCAAAGGGGGGAAAGTGAACTGACTTTATGCTCTGGATGGCAACTCAGCCCCACACAGCTGCTCTCTCACTCCCCCTCACTGGAACAGGGGAGAGAATCAGAAGAATAGACATGAGAAAATCTGTGGGTTGAGATAAAGACAGTTTAATGAGCCAAAGCAAAAGCTGCGCACACAGGGAAAGCAAAGCAAGGCATTCATTTACTACTTCCCATGGTCAGGCAGGCGTTCAGCTGTTTCCAGGAAAGCAGGGTTCCATCACGTGGTTACTGGGGAAGACAAACACTATTACTCTAAAAGTCTTTTCCTTCCTTCTTCCTGGCTTTATGTGCTCAGCATGATGCCAAATGGGACATTCCTTGAGCCAGTTGGGGTCAGCCGTCCCAGTTGTCCCCTCTTAACCTCTTGCGTACCTCCAGCCAAGTGGGGTGAGGCAAAAGTGCTGAAGTGGGGTGAGGCAAAAAATGCCTTACAGTTTGTATAAGAGCAGTGCAGCAGTAATGAAAATATTTTTGTTATCAACAGTTTTCAGCACAAAAATCCCAAACACAGCCCCATACCAGCTACTGTGAAGGAAATTCACTCTATCCCAGCCAAATCCACCACACAGTCTTAGAGGAAAATGCCTTAACTCAGTTTCATACTAATTTCTTGAGTATGTTATTGGGAAATGAGGATGGAAGTGTGTTCTGTGAGGACTTCCTTTAAATTGACTGTCATGTCCTAAAGGAATGCTTTCCTTTGGAGTTGGTGATTAATGAGGAGTTAACAGATAGGGAAGAGTCACTACTTGCTTAGAGAGGAAACAAAAAAGTGTGTGTTCCTCTCCACTGAGTTGTTGCAGCTCTAGAATATGATTATATTCAGGGACCCTTCTTTTTTTCAGTGTTTTGTCATGGAGTTTTCCACCCCAGGAGGATTTGTTGTATTCTTCTTTCATGCCATTGCCATCCCTTCTTCCTCTAACAAAGAGATACTCATCTGTGGGTCACTTATTGGTCATTTCCATTCTGCAACCACCTTAGAATCAGCTTGGACTCTTGGTTCTCTGATAGATTTAGCTGTCTTCTACCTTCATCATTAGGATTAGCCTGTGACTCAGAGAATTTTATCTGGCAAAATCCACTTTCTTAGAGCACAAGTCTGCACAGTGGAGTGTAGATACATCCAACTGAGCTCTTAATTGTATGGTATGGCTGTGACAGCACAGGGTAACTGAACCTTGCTGAGCTGTCATGCTTAAATGGTACATGAAGTGGGTTGGGGATCTCTATGTTGCGCTGTGCTGCAGGGTGAGATGTTTTAAAGCTGGTGGCTGCAGGTGATTTTTCCTCTGTATTCATGAGCATTGTCAGTGTGGAATGGGAGAGCTGCAGGTTTAGTTTTGTCACAGTTGTGTAGTGTGGTCATTGGTATTGAGTAGTTTCTGTTATCTGATGTAATTGGTTTAGTCAGACATACCAACCATTTGGTTTTGTAATTTGGAGGGATATGTTTTCTGTCTGTTTCTTTTTCTACTCCCCTGCCCCAGTGGAATGAAGGGTGGGAAGGCTGTAAAGATACTGTTGAAAAGACTGGGTAAAGAACTCTTTGGCATTTAATCTGACAGTTGAGGCAATTGTTCCTTTGTAAATTCTAGGTCAGTACTCCTATCTAACAGGTCTGAGGAATCTTTTTCAGGAAACTAACTCTAGTCTGCTGCAGGAAATTCTTAGTACACATGATCAGGCTTGAAAGCTGACCTGGAAATGGTATTCCAGAAGGGTTCCTGATACCTACTGCATATGTGCCTTGTCTCAGCAATGAGACATGAGCTCTTTTGTTCTTTTTTTGCAGGTATTTGTGGTGGCTTTAGTTGGCATTGCCCGTGCCGTTGTCTCCATGACTGTGAGCGCCTCTGATGCTGCCATGGTTGCTGACAAGGTAGGTGCAACACTGACTTTAGAGACTGTGCTTTGTGTTCTTCTGATCACAGCAATTTGCTCTGGCTTCCCTCTTACGTGTGTACAAGAAGAATGTGGTTTTTTGCAGTACTCTTAGCTATGTGTACTATGGAATCCTGTTTTGATAGCTGGAGCTAAATCATCACAACATCCAGGATGGTAAAACAATGGATTTCCTAAAATAGGCACACAAATAGAGGCAGCAAAAGTTTCCTGTTACAGGGATGAAATGATTATCTTTTACAAGACGTAAACACTCAGATACCTTTACTGGATAGGCAAGACCTGGCCTTTGTTACTCTTGCAGTATTCCAGTGGCTCTTTGAAAGTGTTTAAGTTTTTATATTGAATGCAAATAAAACCAACTTCCCTTTTGAGACTGACAGCTGAACGTCCTTGCAGCCACTCTGAGCACAAGGTGAACCCTTAGCAAACAGGAAATAACTTCGTACTTTGTACTTAATGCTGTTCTTTGCAGTAATTTGACTTGCAGCAGAATATTACTTAAAACAAAAAGCTCTACAGTTCTTGAGCTGTTAGAGAAAGAGGAGCCACCCACCAAGTACAGGTCTTTGGGCTTTATTCTCTGGGATCAGTATGGTTCCCTTGCTTTTCCCTTTAATGTTACTGTTAAAGCATTGTGATGAGCTGCTGTTGCGAGTGGCTGGATATTTGTAGTATTTTTGTTCACCTCTGTCCAACAGATGTAGGTCCAGGACTTGAATAATGAAGAAGAGGTGGAAAGATGTTTTTCTTCAGCTCTAGTGTTGCTGCTAAGTGCAAGATCATGTAGCAAGACAGATACTGACAGTTTTCTCTGTAAACACATCCTATCCTATCTATTATGTTTCTTTTGTGTTGTCTCATATGTATGCACACACACACACAGTGTATTTGCTGGGATTAAAAGTGTCTTATCCAATGCCTCTTAAAATATTATGTATCTTCAAGAGAGAGTACCATTCAGTGTTCAGAGGTAGAGGGTTAATAAGCCAGAATGTGTGTCCTTGTTCTAGGTTTGGCACTGATTTATTGCATGACTCCCTGAAAAGTTGCCTCACCTGCTTTTTATTGGTCTTTTTCATCAAATAAAACATGAGATTGCAAATGACAGGCTGGAATGGGGGGTGCTTTTTACTTGAATATGCTTTAGATTTAAAGACCAGTAGCTTTGGAAGAGGGCAGAATACAGAGTTTGTTCAGGCGTATCTGCTGCTTTAAGAACTGGCCTTGTTTAATATTATACTTTTGAGGTCGTCATGGGCTTGTACTCTTTGGAAGCACAGCAGCAAGAACACATCTGAGATGACTGACAGGTCCTCAGCTGGGGCAAACCATGGCCACTTCCTCTCTGTAGACCTGCTATTTTCTTGTTCCCACACAACTATTCTGTTCCACAGGCACGAACAGGGCTTGGAACAAGCATGTGATCAGTATCCCTACAAAGCATGAGAAGGGCTTGTGGAAGTGACCAGCCATTCAGAGGTTGCCATCCCCTGGAGTTCTACTTTATTAACTTCAAACTGGTTCCTGGCTCTGTCTAATCATATTTGTCTGGTCTCTGTTATCCCTCAGATCCTGTGGGAGATCACAAGGTTCTTCCTTCTGGCAATTGAACTGAGTGTGGTGATTCTAGGCCTTGCCTTTGGTATGTGTCAGGAGGTTTTTGAGTGCTTTCAATGTTTCCTATTCCCTTTCCTTCCACAGAGGCTGCATCTGTAAGTTCCTGGTGATGCTGATTCTATAAAGTGAGAAGGCTGTAGAATAAATACAAAGGACAAATTGTGGAGTTTTAGTTAGAAGTGGCTGAAGGCCTGATAATACCTTACAGATCTATGGCTTGCCTGATTTAAGGGTTTATGTGAGCTTTGTTTGTCCTGTGCTCATATGATGCAGTGTGCAGTTTAGGTAAGATTTTTATGCCGAGATCAACAGTCTGATCTCTGCTTCAACCCCATTTTATTTAAGATGGTCCCTTTGGGGGCCCTTCTGTCCCCTTTATCCCATCCTTGATTGGTTTGATCCTTCCTGGCTGCATTAAAATGCTTTATCTGTACCTGCAGTTATAATTCTACTTTTTTCAATTGTGCAAATGAAAATGCTTCTCCCTGTGGGTCAGAGGTAGAGGTCAGGGTAGGGGTCACTGTTTTATCTATCAATGGGACACTTGAGCAGTATCCTTTTCATCTTTTGAGGGCTCATAGACTAATTTAGATTGAAAGGAGCTTCTGGAAATTGCCTGCTTCAGTATATTCTAGTACAGATTTCTCTACCCCAGCCTCCCATCAACTCTTCACCCTGATAAGAAGCTTTATAGCATCTCAGTGTACGTGCAGCATTCCTTTTTTTTTTTCTTTCCCGTAACTCCAGAAGAAGGACTTAGTGTTTTTCTTTATATTAGTATGGACAGGAGGAAAGCAAGTTAAAATCTGATGTTTTGTAAGTAGGATTTTGCCTGTGAAAGGCTCAACTCTCCAAACAGGGTTTAGTGAGCTTTAACCTTCCCTTGAAGGCCTCTGGAAATACAAGTGTTTTCCTTTATTGGTTCTGGAAATAACTGATTTTAACCAGTGCTGGGATTACATCCTGAGTCACTTCTGTACCCCATAATTACAGGTCACCTGGAGAGCAAGTCGAGTGTGAAACGTGTGCTGGCAATCACCACTGTGCTGTCTCTGGCATATTCTGTCACCCAGGTGAGTACATTGAAGCAGAATAATTTGCAAAAGAAGGGGCTTCGCTTGAAGTTAAGCAGTTAAGAGTGTGACTCCTATCTGAAAGTGGCAGCTTTGCTCTTTAGATGAGGTTTTGGAGGAAGACTGAATGCTTGTGGCGATGTATAAGCAGATAGTATCTGCTTGTCCTCTTTACTGTATAAATAGCTCAGATAAGGTGAAGAAAGAAGATGAGGTTTGGATGAATTGCCTTGTTTAGTGAATCTTGGAACAAGAGTGGGGTTTTCCACACCTAAGCCACGAGTTCTGGATCTGGCCTCAAGAACCATGAAAACCATGTGCTTGCCATGTAAGGGCACTCCAGTGGCCTCTTGTCTGCTGAGTCTTTGAGAGCTGAGAGCTCTTGCTTCTCTTCAGACTCACAGCTGGCTTGCTGGCTCAGTTTATTAGGCATGTCTTCATGTCCCTGAACAATGCAATCTGTGTCTGGGTTTATTCTCCTCCTCGGTGTGTCAGTGGTCAGCCCATGTCTCTGTACTCAGGGCAGAGCCAGAATAACACACTGAGCTTTGTTCTGGGACCAGGCTCTTGGCTGCAGAGTCAGTGAGCTGATCATTACCACATGATAAAGCTGGAGGAGCCTCATAAAATATCAAGTGTTCGAGCTATATCTGGGTTCAGTAGTGCTTACAAGCACTTTTGTCTCCACTGTCTGTATGGTAGCTCCTAAACAAGACAGCATCCTTTCCCAAACTGACTATATTCTGGATGTTACAGCAGAAAGGTCTACTTTAAAGATGGATATGGAGCTCTTGGTCTATTTTAGATAAGTGCTTGCATCCTCTGTCCACCTCAGTCTCTTGTCTGGAATGTCATTGATGTCAATTTCCTTCAGATGCAGATTCCTGCCCCTAGTTTTCTCCTCACTTCTTGTCTTCAGTTTCTTCTTCTGTGTGAGCGTAACTTGGTCTAAGCAGGGCAGGGCAGGCCAGCTGTTTTCTGAACTTCTGTAAACATGGTGTCCCTTGTCCAGACATGCATTTCAGTGAGGATACTGCCTGTAAAAGAGTCATGTTGGTGCCACTTCTCTCCTAGGGCACCCTGGAAATCCTGTACCCTGATGCCCACCTCTCAGCAGAAGACTTCAATATCTATGGCCATGGAGGGAGACACTTTTGGCTTGCCAGCTCCTGTTTCTTCTTTCTGGTAACTACTGGGAATGTGTTATGCACTCTGGTAGCTTCTTTGTATTTTCTAAATGGAGCAAGGAGGATGATTTGAGTACAATAATGCCCTAATCCCCCTCCTGCCTCCTACAGCACAGCATGGATGCTTCTCATGTGGCAGGGAAGCTGAAGCAATTAAAGGTGCAGTGGGAGTGGTGTAAGCTGGAGCAGCTGGATTCCAGCTGAACTCAGATGTTCTTCCCTCCCTTGTTTCTCAGTGACCAGCTGTTTTATGCTGATGGAAATGTGTTGTGGGGCCTGTTGTGTTCACATCTGTACTGTGTTAAATGTTGAGGGTTTGTGTCTCTGCCTCAAGACATGTAGGGAGTACTGCATGATAGCACATACCATCCCTGCAAAGAGTGTTGAGTTCAGTTGCCAAGCAGCTGTGGAACTGTTAGTTCTTTGTCTCAACAGGTCTATTCCTTGGTGGTGATTCTTCCAAAAACTCCTCTGAAAGACCGGATTTCTTTGCCCTGTAAGTAACTGTAGTGTTTTCCATAGTATAGATGGATACAGGATAAAGCATAGGTGGGAGTAAAAGGTTCCTGTATGTGTTTGTGCTGCAGATGCGTTCCACGTCTCAGGGTTCAGATAACATGGCAAAGGACTGATAACTTATCCCTAGAAAAATTAGTATGTTGTGTCTTTTGGAGAACAGAGTTACATAAGTTACACTGCTACTTTAGTAGTAGCTAAACAATTATATTAAGAAAACAAGACCTACTGCTCAGTTAATGATACAGGTATAATGTAAATATATAATCTTCCGAGAGCCTTAAGAAATGGCTTCTTAATAACAGCTTCCATTGAAATGCACACATGATGTTAAAATGCTAGTTATCCCCCTGGGAAGGGAAGGCTAATTGGGAGCTGCTCAAAAATTTTTATCTGGCCTTTTACTTTATTAAGATGCTTCTATTTGTTTGGTTTTTGTTGTTGTTGTTGCAGAATATCTGCAGTTCTTGAATAGCTAGAGAAGCTGTTATTAAGGTGTTTGCACTGAGCTCTTCTTTCTCTAACTAGTGTTGGCATCCACGTGTGGGTAACCTGAGGGAGGGGATGTGTGTGTCACATACTGCAGGCACAGGCCCTGGGCCTGATCCTGATGTCCAGCATACCCTGCTGCTCCTCTCAGGGTCTCCTGAGCAGTTTTATTAGTGCTGAAGGGCACGGCTTCTGGCTCAACTGGGTTGTCTTTGTTTGTTTTTCTTGCATTCAATTATGGTTCCAGATGCTTGCCAATTAAATCGTTGCATGTGTTGCCATAACCATGCTTTCAAAACCCATCATGTGTGTGTACACACACATGCAGGAGGGTATGGTTTAGTCCACTATACCACCATCCATCCTGCCAGCATGGAACAGGAAAATGCAGTCTTAATTCTGTAGCAGTTCTTAAAGAGACAAGATGATGAGAACTTTCTGTTGGATTTGGCATCTTCATCAAACAGATTCCCATTGGTCTAGTATTTGAGGTTGAGCTTCATCTATGTCCGTGTCTTTCCCACAGCCCGGAAGAGTTTTTATGTTTATGCTGGCATTCTGGCCCTGCTGAACCTGGTGCAGGGCCTGGGCAGTGCCCTCCTCTGTGTGAATATCATAGAAGGACTGTGGTATGTACACTGGGGGAGGAGGTCTGCAGCCCTGGGTCTTGTGTTGTCTTTGAGTGTCCTTCAACACTGCCTCTCCCAAGAAAACAAACCTGTGCTGTGTTCCTTAGAAGGAATAAACCTGTTGGTTCTGTTTTGTGCCAAAAGACCTTTAAGTAATCAGGAAACTCCCAGTGGAGAGGTTGTGGAGCTTCATGGGCTGCAGTGGTCTTGAGGTGGTGAATGAGAGCAATAGTGTGAATCCACTGATGTCTGGCCATTAGTAGGTAATAAGAGAGGAAAGTCTGTTTGCTAGAAATATGGAGACATCCTTTTACCTGGAGTCTCGTTCTGCAGGGATCAGTGTCACATCTGTGAATCAAAATTAGGATCACTGAGACTCAGCTCTTGGTCAGACCTTGGGTTTTGGCATGGTTCCCCTGAGTGTCTAGAGGCAGTGGCACATGTCAATAACAATGGCTGTTAGTTTACACCAGTTTAATTTGTTTAACATGATTTTTCTTGATCTCTGGACACTTTGGAGGGAAATTGGATCATTTGGGAGGATGTGAGTGGTGTTATCCAGCTGTATTGTACTTGAGTGCTAAATCCCGTCATGTTCGCTTTTGCTGTTGACAGCTGTGTCGATGCTACCACGTTCCTTTACTTCAGCTTCTTTGCACCTCTCATCTATGTGGCATTCCTGAAAGGTTTCTTTGGGTGAGTAGCCAGGAACAGGAGTTCAGAGGGGTATATATTGTAATTTAATTCTTTTGCACTCAGGTTCTCTCAATCTGTACAATAAATACAGCAACTAGAATGCCAGTTAGAGAACCAGTCTTAATTTCTGCCCTTGGAGAATTTCTTGTGTGGCCCGGGGTTGCTCACTTCTGTGCAGGGCTCCTTTGTATGCAGAGCAGAGCTGATGGCTGTATTCCTCTCACACATTTCAGAGGATCACTTCTTCAGTGTCAGCATCCTGTGTAGTACAAAGTTTTTCTGCTGAAGCTGATAGCTAAATGCTTAATGAGGGATTGAGTCCTGGGACCTTAACCGTCTTCTGGGTGGGTTTTGGGATAAATTTATAGAAAGGATGTGGGGGTTGAGTAACTCTTCTACCGAGGACTCTACCACGGGCCCAAAAATCACCTGTGAAAAGCCCTGGGAAGGGCGATTCTCGGGCCGGGATCGCCGCCGTGTGGCCACTCACGGGAAATGCAACTTGGTGGGAAAACTCGAGTGGTTTATTGTAGGGTGATGCCTTAAATGGCTCCCTAGAAACAGAGACTAGACAGGAATAAAGGAATAAAGGAGGTATTTATTTGAAGGGCTTTCAGAGGTACACTGGGTCCTGCCTCAGTGGATCCCAAAATGGACAACAGGTCACGAGCTCTTCACGCTTTTATATCAGCATAAATTCACCAACCAGAACCCAGCCAATGATGGAATTTCCCCAAACTTTCCCCCCCTCCTCAAGATGAAGGTTTACAGTTCTTGGGCCTAGGACGTTCTGGGTGTCCTTGGAGGGCGAGCTGGAGAGGCTTTGTTATGTCTGTCTTAGCATAAGAAAACAGCACTTAACAAGCTACAGGAAACTTCAGAGTTACACTAGCAGTACAGGATTTGAAAAATACAGAAGTTAAAACCTAAGGCATCAAGAGTTTGGTATTTTTTGGTCATTAGCTAGAAACAGGAGGCTTTAAAATAACTAAGAGCATAAATTTCTTTTAAAATATAAAAATATACCTCTGCATCCCTTTGAAATTAGAAGGGAGCACTGTCTGGAGTTAAAGATCAAACTGCGGATCCACAAGTTGTTTGTATTTTGGTTTTTATGATGTGCACTGGTGGCACTTGAAGTGTACTCCTGTTCTGACTCATTTCGGTGTCAGTAGCCAGGCTGCTGTGGAGTTCAGTAGTGTTTGGGTGCTGTTGCCCTCAGTAATTCAAGCCTCCCAAAGATGAGAACACTTCCCACAGTAGAGTCAGGATTCTGCCACTTGTATTTCTCTTAAGTGACTTCCAAAGCTTCATTTAACATTACTTTATTTAGTCTGCCACAGATTTCTAGACCAAAAGTTCATTTAAAGAGTGTTTAAGGTTTGAATGCACAATTTCCTAATGCTGATGAGCTTCAATTAAGGATAGGTGGCTGTGATACCACATTGGTTAAACATGCATTTTAAATCTTTCATCACTCCAGGTCTGAACCAAAGATCCTTTTCTCCTACAAATGTCAGGTGGATGAACCTGAGGATGTGGATGTGCACCTACCCCACCCTTATGCTGTTGCCAAGAAGGAAGGAATGGATTCTGGGTTCTACTCGAGCACTCAGATTGACACCACAGCCTACCTGGACGACGTGGCCTCTATGCCATACCATGTGGGCAGCATCAACAGCATAGACAGTGACCGCTGGAAATCAATTAATGCCTGAGGCAGGGCACCTGAATCACATGCTGCCTCATTCTTTTCCTTCCAAACTCCCTGATATCACAGCTGTTAGGATGTCCACTGGAAATCTGTCCTTGGCTACCTGCCATGGCTTTCCACTTGTCCTTAGGATTTCCAAAATTGTGGAACTAAATTGGCAGCCCAAACCCTTTTGGAAAGAACACTTTCTGTTTCTACCTGAGAATGATGTAGAGCAGTTTTGTTCATAAGCCTTTAAACACTGAACTTTCCTGATCCTCCACGTTCTAGATGTGAATACGACCCAGAAGATAGTCCTGGCTGGCACCTCTTCCTTTTCAGTGACTGAAAGCAGTTGTCTGCCACTTAGGGGAATGGTGTTTAGGGATGAGAGTGCTGATTTGACTGCTGTATTATACATATATAGAAAGATTTTGGTGGTTGAAACTAAAGATGGTCTTCCTGGGCTTTTTCAAGCCTCATGGCTGCCTCCAACTTGCCATAATGCAACAGCAAGGGTTGGTAGTGTCTGAAGAGGGAAGCTGGTCACTGGGGCTCACCCCTGGTTTCAGCTAACACTGATGAAAATTGTGAATTGGAGTTGCTAGTGGTTAAAAGGAGTGTTCTGAGTGTGTGTGGGAAAAAAGAGGTATGAAGAGAAATGAACTGTTCTCTGTACCCAGAGAACATTTGGGGAAGGCTGGTAGCTCACAGCATGGATGTGAATTGACTGAACAGTAGGGAGACAGAAGGACAGGGAGTGCTGCTGTCTAGCTGAGCTGAAGGAGCTGTGAACCAGTCTGTGGCAGCTGTAGTGCTGTGCATTTGAGCTCACAGGAAAATCTCAGTAACAACACTGAATCAGGGCAGAGTTTCAAGCGTAAAACCTGTGAAGCCAGGTGCATTTTCCATCTGCACCCTGCTTCATGGCTTTGGCAGGGGCTCGGAAAGTGCTGTGAAGGAGGAAGGTGACTCTGCGGATGAAGGCTCCAGAGACATGCAGGTGCTTGAGGCAGAGCAGAAGCCTATGATGAGTCCAAGCTGTCAGAATTTAGTGACTGGAAACTCAAACACCCTAGGTGTGCTCGAATCAAGGTGGCTGATGTGCTACAGTGGGAGAGGAACAGGAGATGGATGTGTATCTCTGGAAGTGTCCTTTTCTTCTGTTGCAGTTCAGATCCCCAGACTGCTGCTGGTCTGAGTAAATTTCATGGCTTGATATGTTGAAAATACTTAAGTGCATGTGGAGAGTGGTCTTTTTAAAGACTTTCTGGCACTTCTTATTAACCTCTTCCATGCTGGAAAAAGGACTACTGTTGTCTGAGCTGTCTGGCGTGCAGTTTCAAGACATGGTGTTCCAATCCAGTGACTGTTCATATAAAGGCTGCATCAGTCTTGTTTCTGGGATATTCTGTGCTTTCCAAGGATGAAGATGTGTATTCCTCTAGCTTTGGGGGTGCTTTCCTACCTGAGTCCTCCAGGTAGATGGAGATCTGCTATAAGCAATTTTCCACTAGAGATGGTAAAATGAGGGAGTTTGCAATGGCTGGGGACTGGGTGCATCTCTTGCCCCAAGTTACTGCTGTTCCTGAAGAATACTGAGGTAAGAGTTCCTGGGAAATTGTTATGCAGGGTGCAGTGTGGAGGTGTTGGTTTGGATCATTGGCACATAGAGGAAGGTGTTCACTACCAGGTGTTCCCATCACAGGGAAAGAAAACAGGGGTAAGAACATGAAGTTCATACTGGTTGCCAAAACTATGCAGGCCTTTCCTTTTTTTGTTAATGAGTAACATAGCTTCTCTGTTTGCCTGGGGACTTTGCCCTGCAAGCCTAAGTAGCACTGGCACCATGAAAACAAACAATGCCCCCAGCCCTCTTTTTTAAAAATTTACTTTTGGGGTAAAAAGGCTTCTATCTGTGTGCTGGAGCTGCGTAGTTTCTTCTAGGTCACAGCCTTTTACATTTCCACTTCATGCAATGACTGCAAGGGCTGGCCAAGCCTTTGCCACGTTAGAGTAGTGTTCCATGCTCCTCTGTCACTGCTGTGAGTCAGCCTGAGCCGTGCTGGACTGCTTGCTGTAAAAGGGATGGACGATGTGATGCCTGAATTGCTGTGCTGCTGCTCCTAATGCTGCTTACAACCTTGATCTCAAGCTGCTATTGGTTAAAAAGGGTGGGGGAACCTGCAAAGCTTCCCTGGGCCTTGGACAGAGTCAAGAGAGATGAAGATTTCAAAGCAGTTGAGAACTAAAGGAGCAACTGCTTTTCCATCCCAAGGAGTATTTGTTGACTTTCAACACCCTGACTGAAAGGACTTATCTGCCCTCCTTGATGATGTGAAGAGCCTATCAATGAATTTGCCTTTTTACCATCTGAATTCAGTCCTGAAGGATCACCTGTGCAGCTTGTCAACACATCCATCCTGTCCTTTGCTGGCAGGACTCCAGTATTTCCGGAATGTCCCATGTTCTGCTGCTGAGGAGCTTCTGCACTAGGTCATGGACTGACCTTCCTCCTGTTGTATATTTATGTATATAATGCTTTGGGCCATCTTTAAAGTGGTTCTTGAGCAGAAGTGTGTTATGTAGGGAGGGTGGTAAAAAGAGAGAAAATATAGAACAAATGTATATTTTTGTTTGTAAAATAAATCAAATTAAGTTTGGCATAAATGGCAATAAATAATTTATTTCTCAAATGAGACAGATTGGGGAGAAAAAATAACTTGAAGATTAAAAAAAAAAAAAGATTGCAGGAAGGCATGCGTGCAGGTGTAAAGTGGTTTTGTTTGCAGGCTCTCCCTCCTGGATCCTTGCAGGTGCTGTCTGCCGCCTGGCTGGAGTTACACCTGGAAAGGGCCTAGGGAAGGATGACAGGAATAATCACAGTTATGGAAAGACTTCTGGAGGAGTAATTACATGGTTGAGAACTTGCCAGCCTGGAAGAGCAGTGGTGCAGGTCTGTGAAACCCTTAGAGAGGAGAAGAGGTGAAGGAATATCTGTTCATGGACTCTTTCAGTACAAAACTTGGGTACCGTCAAATGAAGTGAGCAGGTGGCAGATAAGGAATGAGCATGAGGCAGGTGAATGTGATCTGGGAGGGAGCTTCAGCCCCAGCTGTGCTCTCACCTGGCTGCGTGCAGTGTTTCTGGGCTGCCAACAGCTTCTGGTGCATGATGCAGTGCCCTTGTCTTGAGAGCTCAAGCAATGGGCCAAGTCTCCAGCATACAAGGTTCTGCAGAGTTAAGAAAAATATTCCCTGCTTCCAGGAATGTGCTCTAGAAGAGGCCTGAATATCAAGAGGGGGTTCGGGGGGGGTGCAGAGTCCCAGATACTCCCTTAATGCTGGCTCAAGTCCCACTCTGAGGCAAAGCTCTGGTTCCCGCATTAACTGCAGAGAGGAATAAGCATTAAACAGTTAAAACAGCTTCCATGCACTACTGAGGAGTAGTGTGTTGAGTAGATAAGTAGCACGTTGATACCAACTGGCCCATATTTCTGGGAATGAAGAAAGCTTGTCTGAAAAAAGATTCTCCAAAGCTGTTATTTCTGGGTCCAGCTGCCTCTGTGTTGCACTATCTCATTCCTTTGCTTTAGGCTGTGGATCAGCCATGCCTGGCAACGGGGACTGTGTCAGCCGTGGCTTGACCCGTGCAGGACCCACCCGTGTGTGTCAGGGCAGGTGCCGGCACAGTCTTGCTGAAGCAGAGTGGCTGGAAGGAGCAGGGCTGAATTCTGTCCCCAGCGCAGCTGCTGAATTTGACGAGAGGTCACCCTTCTTCAGCTTGGGAAAACCCCCTGAGCTGGACGTGTAGCAGTGGAAGCCGTACGGGCAGTTTTGATGCCGCGCTCACTCTCAGGGCAGAGTAGAGCGCAGGCACACCGGGACGGCAGCGGGACTCTCCGCTCCCGCAGAGGCGCACCGGCGCCCTGCGCTTCTCCGACTCCAGGCGGGCCGCCCGCTGCCGGCACATACTACAGCCCCCAGCGTGCACCGCGCCCGGCCGCCAGCACCGCGCCGTGCTATTGGTCTCTCCGAGGCCGCCACCAATGGGGAGAGGGTATGTTGGCAGGCGCTGCGAGGGCAGAGGCGCTGCTGGCAGCCGGGGCGGGAGAGGGGCGCGGCGGGGACGGACGACCCCGGCCGGCATGGGCAGCAGCGAGAGCAGCCAAGGCGGCAGGAGGGTCACCTTCGGGCTGGATGAGCGGGAGCAAGTCCGAGTGCTGCAAGGCATCAGGGTAAGGTGGCCTGGGGGTGTCGTGGGGCCGGGTGATGGAGGCGGGGAGGCTGCGGGGGCCAGGGGCGGAGGGAGCTGGGCTGGGGAAGGGTCTGGCCGGGAGGTCAGGGGAGCGAGGTGCAGGGCTGGAAGGGACGAGTGAGGGAAACCAGAAAGGAGGAGGGGAGGGAAACCTGGAAGGGTGAGGGAGGAGGGGGTTGGAGAAATGATGGGGCGACTGGTGAGTGCTGGGGGTGAGGGCGGGGGGCCTGGGCATGGCTGTTGTCGGGCAGGGGCACACCAGCTCTTTATGTCCTCTTCCAAACTCTGCTCTCAACCCTCTTCCCCTCCTCGCTGTTTAATGACCTCGTTTTGCCCCTGCCTGGTGCTTTGCAAGCAGTTCCGTGCTAACGGTGCTGCGCGGCTCTGAGGGCATCCAAGAGGAGACAGCTCTGCCCTTGTTCACGGTGCCAAGAGCCTGGGCAAACACCGCCGTGTGAACAGGCGGGGAGATAGGAGCATGGGGAGATAGGGCGCTGCGTCTGGGAGGGACAGTGGGAGAGTGCTTCTTGACCTTCGGTCGGAAATTGACAAGTGTGTGTTGTGGAAACAAGCCCTGGAGAGTGGTGGTGGTATCATTAAGGAATTTTTTTTTCCCCCATTAATAGTTTTCTTTGATTTTTTTACATGTTAGTTTTGGCGGTTTTTTATTACTACCATCATTTTCATTGCTCTTGTTTCTTGATACTTTTATGTGATTTCCTCCTAAAATCTGCCAGAAATGAACTCACAGAGTGTGTTTTGCAGTGGCTACTTACTTTTCATCCCATTTTGACTAATTATTTGACAAAAGTTAGCTAAGATTGTGCCTATCTCCTTGTTAAAGTGTTTGATGGAGGTAAAGTTCTCTTTGCCTAATTTCTCTTTATAGGATATAGACAGGGATTTAAAATCAGGAATTGGGCACAATAACAATGTATAATGAAGATGTTAAAAATGCTGTTAAGTTGGGTAGTAGTGGCATAACTGAAAATATGTCTTTTACTGTGGCAAGTCTAGGTGGGGGGATAGCCTCATTTCATTCTGTTGTGCAGCCAGACCCTCTGACCTTGGGAGGAGGAAGGGGTCAATTTTAACAGTGCTGTGAGAAGCCTTTTGGACTGAATTGCCAGAAAACTTCAAGTTAACTTTTCTTTCTTTTTCATCGGTTTGAACCCAAGTCGGGGAGTGAGAATGAAGTTGAGATTGCAAAAATGTTTGCAGGCTTACGTGAATGGGAGGTCTGCGTGGCCATTCTCTGTCATATGAGAGCATGCTTGCAGCGTGTCTGCCATGCTGAGCTGGGTTAGCAAGCATGAAGCAAGAAGAGAAAAAAATAGATATATGGACTTAAAACCTGCTTAGTTCTTTTCCTTCCACTTCTGGTGAATTTGTCCCTATGCAAAGAGTTGACTAGTTTGGGATGCTCTCCACCTTTGTTGGTGTTTGTGGAAGATTGTCTAGTGAAGTTTTTGGGGTCAGGCAGTAGATTGGAAGTTTTGTCACTTACTGATAGGGTATGGGTTTTAAAAATGTAAAGTCAACATACAAGTGCTGACTGCCTGGATTGGAGGGACATTACAATGAGGGAGTTACAATGAGGTAACTGGCAATACTTTTGTAGTATCATGGGAACTAACAAACAGGGAGGTTCACAGTGAAATACACACCAGAAACTGACTTGGTTGATGTCTTCCCTGGTTCTGTGTTTCAGCTCACTGAAGATGTAGTGAACCGAATGAAAGAATCCTCTCAGGGTAAAAAGGACTACCAGAGATCGGCCCGTGCATCCAATGGCACAGCTCCGTCTTCACTGGCTGTGGCAGGGAGACCCAGACCCACAGGTACTGTCGGGGTGCTGCTGCCACTGCACGTTACAGAGGGTGGTGGTGTTTTTCAGTGCTACCTCGCTGGGAGAGGAGCTCTTTGATTAGCTTATATCACCCTGTAAACATTTCTAACATTTCAGATGAACGTGCAATAAGCAAGGCAGAAATATTTTGCCTTTCATTTCTGGCAAGCTGCCTTGTCTGTTTTACATACACAGAGAGTATATTGTGCATGGGTGAGAGAAATAGTGCTTTTTATTCTTTGGAAAGAAGCTCACAGGGAAGAATAGCCTGTCTAAGCACAACTGGCTAAGTGGATGATGAAAACTTGGTTTCTGAACTTGTCTTTCTTTACAGGTCAGAAAACGATTTGATTTCTACTGGTTCTCAAATAGTCATTGTTGATATATATCAGCAGTGTGGATTTGTTTAAGGCATCCAGACTAAGATGAAGTTAGGGAACTAGGTCTTTGCTTTTAGGGATTTGTTTGCTGTCAGTCTATGTCTTTCCTGAATGTAGATTTAGTCTTATGGATGGCCTGAACTCTGACAGATAATTTCATTTCCACTTGTGGAATCCCTTGTAATTACAAGGAGAGCAGGAGGTCAAGGTGAAGACTTATTGGAACTAGAGGAAGGAAATGGAAAGTAGATCTACAACCATACTTGTGTTTCAGTATATATAAGGGTTTGAGGAGTTAACGTCCTCACATAGAAGTTTTCCATAGCGTGCTTTATTCAGTGCCTGGTTGAAGATGATGCTCTTGGTGTCTGTTTCATAAATTCAAACTCTATTCATCAAACTGAAATTTTCTTGCCTTTTTTTTTCTCCTGATAGATAATATGAAATTCTCCTAGAATAATTTATGATGTGATGAAGGACTATGTTTGTAGTTCTATTAGTTGTCACGGGTTTCTATTCTCCTTTTTAGGAATCCAGCCACCAGTGGCAAGTGACTCAGCTGCAGAGCAGGAACTCTATAGGAGGTGAGGTGAAGCTCTTGGAAAAGACAACAGTTTAGCTCATTTAGGAATATATCAATGTATGCATATGTCTGTGTTTTACTTCAGTCTGAGCATAATGAGTGTGTGTTTGGCAGTGGCTGAACATGAGCCCAGGTGTGCCCAGGTGACCAAGAAGCCCAGTGGCATCCTGGCTGCATCAGCAATAGTGTGGCCAGCAGGGCCCCGGGCCTGACTGTCCCCCCGTACTGGGCACTTGTGAGGCCACACCTCAAATCCTGGGTTTGGTTTTGGGCCCCTCAATACACAAAAGACATTGAGGGGCTGGAGTGTGTCCAGAGAAGGGCAATAGAGCTGGGAAGGGGCTGGAGCACAAATGTCCTTGGAAGTAGCTGGAGATGTTTAGCCTGCAGAAAAGGAGGGGGTACCTTATCACTCTACAACACCTGAAAGGAGATTGTAGCAAACTGGGGGTTGGGCTCTTCTCCCAGGTAACAAGTGACAAGAGGAAATGGCCTCAAGTTGCACCAGGGGGAGATTAGGCTGGGTATGAGGAAAAATTTTTTCACTGAAAGGGTGGTCAGGCATTGGAACAGGCTCTCCAGGGAAGTGGTGGAATCGCCATTCCTGGAAATGTTCAAAAGGCTTGTGGATGTGGCAGTTGGGGACATGGTTTAGTGGTGAACATGGTGGTGTTGGGTTAATGGTTGAACTTGGTCTTTTCCAACCTTGACAATTCTTTGATTCTTTTCAATGATTATGTTTTAATGCCTGAAAATCCCATCCGAAGCCTTTTTCAGTTCAGGACTGCTTCTCTTAGTGCTGTTGCTACATGCATTTTGTGTGATTTTTCATACCTGTGTAAGAGCCGAAGAGCAGCATTGTCAGCCAGGCTGACACCTTTTATCGTTGTATATCCCGTGTTATTTTCCAAAGCAGCATTCTATTTGTCTAGCTAACTGCTTCCTATTTTCACTGTGTTCAGGTGATAATTAAGTACTTAATAGAGCTAAATGTAACTGAAGTATAAGCTTATGTGGTGTTATGTCTGTTGTTGTTGCCAGAGTTGTACCTCACTGGAGTTGCAGGCCATATTTAAAGTTTGTTGGACTTTTGAATTCCTGCTGATAATGGGATTGTGAGCAGATTTTGTGTTAAATAGATTCTGGATTTGTGTTTTGGTGCTAAGCACGGGTATTCCATGACAAGCCATGACCCTGTTGCCACAAGTCTGCTGATGACCTTCTCTCTGCTTTTGGTGCTCATATAGGTATGAGCAAGAACAGGCGCTGGTCCAAGAGGAGTTGATCCGTCTGGCCAAAAGAGAAAGGGAAGCAGCCAGTGAGGCCCAGGAAAGGAGCAGCATTAATGAGGAGAGGCTGAGAACAGCCCAGCTGGTGAGTAACAAACCCCCCACTATGCTTCCATGCTGAGCAGGCTAAAATGGCTGTGCTTGAGGGGATTAATTTAATGTCACTTGTGTAATGAACTTGGAAACTTGTGAAACACTCCTCACCTCACTCATCACTTAGCATTTGACTCACAGTGCAGCTGCAAGCTCTACTTGCAGCATGTCACTCAGTGCTGCAAAGGCATGAACAATGGGTGTGCTGGGGACGGCTTGACTAGTGGCAGGGAGTATGGTGTGTGTATATGTGGTCCTCATTTAGCTACTCTTTTGAGCTCTCAAGCGTATGAAATAAATATTTCAATATATACAGGATCACATTCTGCTGACCTGATGTGTCCTGAGACTTTGCTCTGTTTTTTTTTCTGGGGGATAATTGTGCTTGTACACAAATTAATAAAAAGTAATAATGTCTTTGTTTGTTTGAGTCTTTTATAAATCTGGTAAAAGAAGAACCGTTATAAAACTGTCAAGTATTGTAACCTTTTGAAGGTCTGGAATTGATTTTTAGGGATTACGAATCATAAACCCTTTTTGTACACACTACTGACTCCCAAATCAATTTGTTCTTGCCCAGCAGGCAGACTTACTTTTGGGGACTTCTTGCTGCAGCTTTTACTATTAGTCAGGCACCTTGGTGTTGTTGAGATGACCCATTGGCTTGCTGTCATACCAGTGCTGAACAGAGCAGTGCTGGAAGCAAAAGTACAATGAGATGAGGCTGAGCAGAGCAAAAGGCTTCTATCAATCAATACAGTACACTGGGGTTGTCATTGGTGCTTAATATTCACATGATACTATTTTATATTATTTTCTTTTATGTACTGCCATTCCTATGGCAATGGTGTGCTGCCTGTAAACAGTGCAGAGTCTTACTGGAATTGCCAATTTTTCCTGACCTGCAGTGGTGTCAGGGGGGTGACAGCAAGGTGGGACCATGTTTGCACAGCAAGATCAAACTGCCCTTTCATTTAGACTGTGCTACTAAAACTTTATTGAGAGAACTAGACCAAGAGAATTCTCCTTGCCTGGTGCGTACTGAAAGGATGGTTTAGGGAAAGGACAGACTGTAATATGGATAGTCTTTATTGTAGTTCTTCCATGCTACTGATCTGTAGCTTAATCAATCTGTGCTTGATTTAAATGAAGAATCCTTCCATAAGGTTTGGAGGTTTTTTTCTATATGTTGAATGCTAACAGGCCTGGCTTACCCAGGCAAAATGTGAAGCATTCTGGGGTTATAATATAAAGATATTTTTGGGGACTGAATAAATAAAATTTATATAAGAATGGCCATAGTGGTTCAAAGAAAATGTCATTATAGCTGTAGTTCCTCTCTGATAGGGATCCCTAGAAGCTGCTAATGGAGAGCATGAGAACAGAGTCAAAATAACAATATTTCCCACCTATACCCTTTCAAATTCTGCTGTTCTAAGCAAGAGGTTGTATTTCCACTTTGGTGGTTGACAGTCTTTAAGGAAATTGTCTTCTGTGAATAGTTCTGTTTGTGGTCTTGGACCCAATTGTACTTTGTCTCCATGATAAAATTTGTGTATTATTGGATTGGTAGATGTCTGAGATTGCACTTCTAGATGGATATAGCTTGTGAACGGCTGCTTTGTCTCAGGAAATTTCCTCTTGGCAGATTGTATCCTGACTGTGGGGTGTTGCATCATTGCTGAGCTTCAGAGCAGTGATGTCTGAGGCAGGTGACTGCTGCTCCTCTGCAAAGGACATCTGGGTCTGCAGGTGCAGTATTAACTCTCTTTTCACTAGAAAGAGAATATGCTCTTTATGAATGCAGTTAACTAGCTTCTGTAAGAGCAAGGGGAAGAAGCTGGTGGATTTATTGTCCAATCTAAAGATGTGGCTTTGCTCAAAGTAGAGCCCTGCCCTCCTGCAATGAGGTGGAGTGAGAAATGTGGAGAAACGTGACTAGCAGAGTCATGCAATATTTGTGAAATGCAAAGAGGGCACCTCTAAAATGAGTTGGGACCTGACTGCTTACATACAAAAGCTGTTCTATTATCTGAATTACCTTTTAATCCTGTGGTGTTGCATACCAAGATATTACATACTTGATGCTCTGTAAAAATCTGATCAGGGTCCCCTTGTGATAAATAGTAACCATGGTGTGTTAGCCCAGAATGTGGTGCAGGAATGAGAAACTGCTTAATTTCGTTGCTCTTTAACTATTTCTTCACCAGTCATGGACTTACGATCCTTAAAAAATGGGACAGTCTAAAATGTCCTTGCAAAGATGAGGGCAGAGCTATTGTTTGTCAGCTTCTGGATATCTTCCTAAACAGGAACTCTTTCGCCAGACTTAAATTACTGGGATCCCTATCAGACTTGCTTTATCTCAGCTACAGTTTCCTTTTGGGCATGGTTACCTTATTTTATTGACTCAATCCTACTCAAACCACGTCTGTCCTTTGTCTTCTAGTATTGTTGTCTTCCTTTATTATGAATAGGACTTGAGTGTTTCTTGCTCTTCTGTTTTTCAGCCCCAGCTGAAAATGGGGCAAATACTGGATATGAGCTGCTCATCCATGTCTTGTGTCAGTCTTCTCTTTCAGGTAGAAGATAGTAGTGGAACTCAAGGTATTTAGTGGTAATCCAGGTGCAGATAGCAATGGAAATGATCTGTTTACGTTTATAAGGGAGAAACTTACAGCGTTGTTTTTGTTGTTATTGTGACTTATTAGGGAACTGAGATTAAAAATGGAGCAACTCCCATGAAAGCAATAACAAATTAATAATTTGCTTCTAGCAACACTTAATTTGGTAAAAATTGAAAGTCATACCACATATAATTAGAAAGTTTATTTATTTTTTTGGTATTTGCAGTGAGATGTTGAGCTGCCCTGTGCTCTTAACATATCAATAATTCAGTGATTAGTAGCCCTCTCTTGTACTATTGTCTGCAGCAGTGCTGGAACATTCTCCTGTAACCATACCCCTTGTATAAATCCAAGTACCATAGCTGTATTTTGAAGTGATTTCATTTTGATCGTGTTGAACGTTGCTTGACATTTAATGTGTTCTTTATGGTTTTCACTCACTGGCTTTTATTATTGGAAATATTGCTATGAGCACTTCAGTGTTACTATATAGTGCACACAAAGAGAGGGTGGACTAGGATTAACCTTTGATATGGAACTTGCTGTCAGCTTCCGAGGTCAGTTACTTGATTGTTTATCGGGCAGGGTACAGATTAAAACTTACTGTTATTTTATTCTGGTTTGTTTGTTTTGTTTCGCTAATTTTTTCTCTTTGAAGTCTACTGGTTTCAAGAGGGATTTAGGGTTAAGTACCTGGTCCTGTTCTACATTTTTGTCTTGATCTCTCCTTTTCTTTTAATGACTTTGAACAATGTACTTAGCTTCTAGATACCTTAGGTTTTGAGTAAAACTCCTTTTAGCTTTAGTTTAAGAAGCAAAACAGCTCTGTAAGTAATAGTGCAGTATTCACTTTCCTCTATGAGTGAATATGGCTTTTTGATTAACCCTGGGGACTGGCTCAAATGGAAGTAGTCTGCTAAGCTGCTCTCCCCAATTTGTATTAGAGATAAAATGTTTTGTTTGTTTGTACAGCACTACAGGATCATGGTGCTGACTGGACTCTTTGATTAATTTAATGCTGTGGGTACTTACAACAAGGATTACATGTACAGTACTTCAGAGCAGGGCCTGGGGTGTTTAACTAGTGCTGGTGGCATGCTTTGAGTCTCATGTAAAATAGCCAAGAATTAGCACAGCTATCTTTAAATCCTTTTCTATTTCTAGCATAAGGAACTTGCAAAGTTGTCAGTCAAGTTATTTAATTGCTTCACTATATTATGAATAGTCTCACCATTCCCCTATACCAGCAGTCTTTCCTTTTTCATTTTCAATTAATCAAAATGTCTTCTCTTAACTTCTCAGTTCTTTTTGGTTTCTTTTTGGTTTTTTTCTCCTTCCTACCAATAAAGGAAACTTTGCAAGCAAAGCTGCTCTTTTTCCTCCTTTTTGCCTTTGTAACCTCTGAAGGTTGAGCAGCATGTGCAGCATATGTGTCAAGAGCCTCTTGGAACCACTGACTCTCTGCCTGATGGTTTTCACTGAAACCTTTAAGACAAATCAATGTGGGATGGGAATGGATAAAAGCAGAAGCTGGGGTAGACACTAAACGCGATTAAGTGAAGACATCTCATTACTGCTCTAGAAAGGAGGATTATAACTTATAAAATAGGAGGATCTCATTTAGAGGCCATGTGCAGTTGTGTTATCAGGACAGAGGGAGAGCAAATAGAATAAATGAAATTAATACTTTAAAAAGAAGCATTACCCGGATTTGAGAATTGAGCTAATATGATTTGTGCAAAGCCCTGAAGTTCTTATCTCCCTGTTTAATACCCCAAGGATAATGGCTTTGTCAGAGTTATTGACCAAAAGTCGTTGTCTTCCTTCTCACTTTGAAAGAATGAACTCAGAAATGGGGTGATGGTAGGACAGACTTTGCACTATGACCAGCTGTTTCAGACAAGACTGATGGGCACTGGTTGCTTGTGAAAACAGATGGCACAGTATTCCTAAATTGCTGGGAAAGTTTATCCAGCTATCCATGAGGGATGGCTTGCTATTCCCAGTGTTTCTGATCATGCCTGCTCATTGGCTTGCTGGATGGCAACCTTTGCTTCCTGGTGGTTCTAGCATTGGACTGCTGTGATTAGCGTGGCTTAAATTATGGGCATGGAAGGAAATACAAGGATATGACTTTGTCTGTGGTTGCTCCTGTAGCTGATTATGCTTGGTCAGGCTGTTGAATTCCTTTAGATGATTTCTTGCCTAGATATAATCTCTTTGGTTTTCAGAGCCTCTTATCTCCTCTTCTTGATTCAGGAAAGATGGGATGAAGGATGGATGCGTGGCTGGGAATGCCTTTGATCAAGCTGTGGGTTTTGATAGTGGTGTCACCTTATGAATGTGGCATTCTGAACTCCTGGGCTTTGCTGTGACATACTTTGGGCGCTTCCACCCTTGTATATTGGGCTGCTTACATTTTAACTGCTGTATTTTCTTCTCCATTTCAAAGAATGTGGAGTCAAAATGGCTTAAAATTGCTGAAAACAGCGTGAACAGCCAATTCATAGATTGGTACAATGGAGGAGAATTTCGGTGTTAGAAGTGATCAGATGTTTTCTTTTTCACTTTGTAGGGATGGAGGAATGATCCAATCAGCCCATTTGTGGAAAGTTTCCTTAATATTTCTGGTAATTGATGAAGCTCTAAGTGAATCTTGTTGGATTTTTTGCTGTGAATTGCCCACTGTTGTTGATCAGTGTCAGCTGTAGATGCAGCTGAGCTGGTACTGAAGATTGTTTTAGAAATGGTGCTGAACGTGATTTAGTTTGTTAAGGCTTTCATTTACTTTGTGATAAGCTGGGGATCAGCTTCATCCTGGATTAGCCATAGGTAAGCATTCCTAGATTAACTGGGGTTTTGTTGTGTGTAATGTCCTGTCATTGTGACAAGCTGTAGTGACCAGATGAGGCCCAGCAGCGTCATGGTGTTTGTTGGAACTGTGACAGTGTGGAGCCCTCAGTGAAGTGACACTGTTGGTTTTGAGGTCAGGCCTCTATTGTCAAAGCTTGTCTTTTTTTTCTCCCTGTTTATTTGAGTTGATGTGATGAAGGTATTGTCTCTGTGAGCTTTGCATTATGGTTTGGAAACTGCTCACCTCAGGGACAGTATATTTGGTCCTGTCAGCTCTACAGCTAAAATGTCGCACACTGAGCTGAACCTTTCCCCTTCTAAAGTTGTAAACGTGTTGGTTGGTTCTGGGAGGAGACATGGCTAACACATGAGGTTTGTTGTTTCCTGGCCTTATATTTTCTGTAAATATTTCTTGATTGAAGCTTTTTATGGGCGAGGCAGAAAACATTGGTTGAAATCTGAAAGTATGGAGGATTGTTTTAAATAGTAGTGCAAAATGAGGAAAAAGCCCATTCAGTTTGATTTTCATTGATGTTGCAGTTGTTAGCAACTGGTATCTATGTGTGATTATAAAAGATATCTTTTAGATTAATTTTGATGTTTTCTTTAGAAAATGAGTAGTGCATTTAGTTATTAGAATTTTCATTCTGACCTATAGTGTGGGTGGCGCCAGTCGTGAGTGCAGCACCTCCTTGTGAACATGGTTTGCTCTGGTTTGGCTCTTTGCAGAGCATTCATGAGCTGTTTGTCAGACACCCAGACCTGCCCTCAGTGCCTGCAGAACCAGGTAGGGTCCTAACTAAGTCAGCAAGTGTGGCAGTATCTTGGGCTGAAAGTTGCAGTGCAGTTGTTTTTGATTGCTCTCACTAATTGACAGCTAATTCTTTCACTAATTGAATAAAGCTGCCTTTAAAATATGTTGATACAAATGGAAAGATGTATTTTTAGGTTTGAGACTTAATGATTTGTTACCAAATGTTGCAAGCTATTGACAGTGGGATTTAAATAGCTTCAGTCCTTTTGCCTTGTATCCCTCTCATTCTTGTCGTGTGAGCTTGAGACGATTTTCCAGACTTTCTCCTGAAGAAATTATATGAGCATGTGGAGACTTTAAAGTTAGTGGTCTGTTACTCTACAGTCTCAGGCCAGAACATCCTTCCCTTTTCCCTACAAATGGGCTCCTCTTTGTCTGCTACCTTCTACTATAAAAGTGGGTATATTTCCTCAGTGAAAGAATTACTTAGTGAAACCATTAAAACATTAAACATTTAAGTGATCCCTATAGAAAATAATCTTGAAGTGTTAAATGATGGGCTTTGGAAAAGTTTGCATTAAATTTAAGCTTGGCGTGGTGAGGATCTACATGTCTTCTACCTCCAGCAAGCTAATAACTTCTGGTCTCTGGAGCATCAGTGAGGTCTAAATTTAACTAAAGCAATTTTGGAGAATGTGCACTACAATAAAGGCAGAAAGTGGAAACATAGCCAACGCAAAAGAGAACCTCCTCTTCTCTTGAGGGAAGGAGAAGGTGTTATCTGGCTAAGGGTAAGATTCTGCCTATGTACTGCTTATTTTCCTGCTGCTGCTGCTCTGATTTTTCAGACATTTATATCATTTTTTTAGCAACTTCCAATTTCTGCAGCTAGTCTTTTATCTCCTGACTGAAGGTTAATTTGTGTTTGGAGAGTTTTTGCAGATTTCAGCAGCTGATGGTCCTTTGAGCTTCTTATTTTTGTAGTTTCTTGAGCTAAGAGACCTTATCACAAGGTTGGCCTTTTTTTAAATCCAACAGCTGCAACAAATTGAAGTTGTCTGTAGTGCTGCCTATTTCCCCTGTCTTGTCTTCAATTCCATGTCTGTATTTCACACTTTTTTTTTGTCTACCAAGTCTTCTTTCCACAGAAACTTCTTCAAGATTAATTTGTTCTGACTTAGGGTTACTGTAAAGCCATTTCATCATTTAAGAAGTAAAAGATAAGATTAGCCTTCATTTTTCTCTATGTATAACTAGAAAATATTCAATTCATAAAGAAATAGGAGAATAATGTCTTGCTATTTTTCTGTGATTAGTCCAGCAAAGCTAGGACTGAGTCTTCTTATTCTACTGTCAGTCTACTGTGGAGTAGTAGAATTCTGCTCTAATTTATAGCTCATTGAGGGGGGCATAAGCAGCACAAGAGAGGCCCAAAGGCCATTCTGTATCTAACTGTTCCATGGATCACCACCTCCTCCATGCACTATGGTGTCCCAGTTGGAATCTCTGCATTCCTCCCCTTCATCCACATACAGTTTAGCTTTCTCAAGCATAGGTAAGTTACAGATTAAATTAACAAGATGTTCAGCTAATAGGAAGATTCCTGATGGTCTGGAATGCATCTGTGTGATGCCAGCTGTCAGTGCACCACACAACTGGCATGGGTATTCCAGTGGGTTCCCATACACCAGCTGCTCATGGTAACACATGGGCTTCCCATGGCATGAGAGCCAGGCCCAGCAGAGCAGGTGTGTCCTGGTCAAGATTGTGTTTCTTCAAATGCAGGGTATTTCACAAGTCCCAAATGGCTTTGTTGGATCATACGATTAGATCGAACTGAGTCTAAATGGTATGGTCTGGGTAATCAAAATAAACATTGATGTGACTTTTTATTTCTCACTTTAACGAAAAGTTAAAGTGAGCTGATACAAAGATTAAATTTCACTGAAGTTTTTTCTGGTTTGTTTATTCCCTCTGCTACAGTTGGGCATCCTCAAACCTTCCCCAATTTGCTGATGTTTATTTTAATTCTTGCTTGCTTCCTTCTCTCTCTCTCCATCTTTTTACTTTTCCAAAGCTGCAGGACGGTTTGCTCCTGCTGCCTCTCCTCGTTGGCGGTGTTATCAGGCACGTGTGCATCGGGTGAGATTGCAAACGCCGCTGTTCTCTGGGATTCTAAGCATCAGACAATGTTTTACACGGCGTCCCATTCTCTAGCTGGCTGGTTGGACATGATGTTGGTACCTTATCTTCATGCTGACACACACTGGACATTAATAGAAATACATTGCTGAGGCACATGTGTGGAATTTCAAGCAGCCTTTCTAGCTGTGCTTTAGATAGTCTATTGTGTGCTTAACCTCTTGGAAGAGGTTTTGATGAGAAACGCGTGATGTTAACTCTTGGGCGGCTGGGTGGACTCAGAGTTCCTTATTATTGTCAGCATAATATCCTCCTAATTGAATGCGGCTTATCTGTTTTGGAGTTTCAGCAGTTTTAAACCTATCTTTCTATGACCAGTATTCCTCCTTCCTAATGCAGATTTTTAGGGAAGAAATAGCTGTGTTTTGCACGTGAGGATGAGGTAGGAAATGTGTTGCTGCAGAGGGAACTGAGCTGCCAGCACCCTGGTGTAGCTTTGTCTAAAGTCTGTCCCTGTATTATTTTTGGCTCTCAGATTGCTGTATATCAACTAAAAAAATGACCTGGATGTAGCTGCTTCTATTTGCCAGGAATTCTTTCTGCTTTTGAAGCATATCAGAATTTTTATTGTTTCCTTTGTACTGTATCTGTATACTTTCTCTGCTTGTTTTCTATGACCATCTGCAATTATCTATATTATTTATGAGTGCTGAGTAAAACATGATGGAAAGTAGCTTCTTAAAAGGGACTGTACTAAGGAAAAGGAAATGAGCTGATGACTTTGATTTTTAGACAATGAAAATAGAACACCTGCAAGCTTGTGAGGGAGGGAAGGAATTAGAGTTAGCTGGATTTCTTTTTCCTGCCTGTGCATGACATTGGGGGTTTAGAGCCTTTTTAGCCTTGAAAACTTTGTGATAATGGGCAAGCTTGAAGGATGAAACAGTAGGAATTGAGTAAAAATTGATCAAACAGACTGAGCAGGGCTGTGTATAATTACTGTCCAAAAGAGAAAAGCTTAAGAAAAGTTTAATACTTACTCGAATAGAACATTGGACTAAGGATACATTTGTTAAATAACCAGTGCTCTTCCAATTAGGACTGAGCTTGCCATGTACATTCACTGCATCTTCAGCCTAATGCTTTTGCTGTGGAAAAAGTGGTTCACTGTCTGGCAGATGATTTCAAGCCCCTTTATTTTTTCAAACATACAGGTTCACATCTCTTCTTTTCCCTTCTTTCTGTCCTCTGAGCAAAACGGATTTGTTCCTTGGTTCATCTTGCTGTAGCTGTAATTGGCACTGTCAAGCTGAAACTCCGACTGCCCCCTCTGGCTTCCGAACTTCCGATACACAAAAGGTTCCTTACGAAAGCTGTTCCCAGCTGAGAACCTTAATAATCAATCATTTTTATATTTTCATATGATATGCTCTCCTGGTTTGACAGCTAAATGTGGAAAAAGGGAGATTGGAAATAAAGATATGTTAAAAAATACCAAACCAAAAACAACAAACCACACAAAGCAGCACCCTGAAAAAAACCCAAAATCAGAAAAAGTCCCCCCTAAAAAACAGCAATAACAACAGCAATCACTATGTCATCTGAAAACAAGCTCTCATGTTTCTAAAACCCTTTTTGATAATTTTTCAGTGTAAAAGAATTTTGTTTCAAGTACAAAACTCTAAAAAGCATGAGAGCTTTAAACTGCAAAGCCAGCTACAATTTTAAAGATAATGAACATCAGTCCAGCCTATAGTTTTCTATCATTTAAAAAGTTGTCTCCCCAGCTGCTGTGCTGTTTCCTGTTCAAGACTCAGCATTTTGTGGTGTAATTTTTCAAAGCTTTGTGTTACTGAGGGTTATCATAGAGTTCTGTTAAAAACCTGCTTGCCTGGGATTTCCTGTTAAACAGTGATCTGCAAAAGGAGGTGGTTCCCTCCTTTTGCCAAAAGTAAGAATTTGATATCATGCCTTTCCTGGGAACAGAACTGGGATGCATCAACATGCTTTCCCATCTGATGGCGGTTCAGAAGCCACCTCTCGGGTCACTGCCCTTGTTCCAAATTGTGCTGAATGTCTAAATGCAACCTTGAAGCTGTTGCCAACCATTCAGATTTTCTTTTTTTTTTTTTTACACTAGTTTAGAAGTGGTCCATCAAATTTCATGCATGTGGTGTAAAAATAAGAGTTTTCAATAATTAATCTAGGTGGAGTGTCAGTTTGTGCCCAAATTAAATGGGGACCATTAGCTGCGCTTCTGCTCCAATGTCGTCCTGCCATAGCAGGCTTTTTTACTGAACTTGATAAGGAATGTAGTAAGGTACCTGGAGGGAGATGAGCTCTAATGGTTTTAGCTGCCATTCTCCTCTGTATGGATGGGACTAATGTGGCTGATAAATACTTCCCTGCCTCAGGCCTTGCAAGTGCAGATTGCTCCCTTAGGAAAGAAAGTAGCTCAAGGCATACCAGGGGTGTTCTTCGTGTGTGATTGAACCAGCTAGACAGAACAGATTTCCTCCAGCATAGAGGAATTTTAATCCCCCTTAATTTCAGTGTTTTACTGTGGAGGTGAGCAGGTAATGGTGGATGTTGAGTTTTTCTGACTGCATGGACACACAAGCTTAGGAAAGATTTTAGCTTGTGCTTTACTGTTTAGAAGTTACATTTGCTTTTTGTACAAGAAATGTGTCTTACTGGGCATTCTTAAACTGTAGCAAAAGTTCACATGTTTATAAGAAGGGGTAATAAACTTTCATATAATCAGACTAATTTCCTCTAGTTGCTCGTTGCCCAGCAGATGTTGCTGTTGAGCTTGGTTAGGCCTCACTGTGCAGCTCGTCGAGTCATCTGCCTATTTTAAGAGCTATGATACAGAGTGGTTGGGAGCTAAGTTTCCTCCTTGATAATTCATGTCATCTACTGGTAAGTCAATACACTGTCCAGAAGCTTAAGGTACCTCTTCCGCGGGCGTGTGTGTAAATAAATAAATTATATGAGAATGTCTTTTTTGACCCAAGCGTTGTTTTTCACTTCATTACTGACTCTGAATTCTTATGAAACTTTCTACTTTCATTAGCAAAGCAGTTTTGATAGCTTGACTTTTATAATTATTTTTGAGGGAGGGTGTTTTTTGGCTTTTCAAGTGAGCCTTTAAAATGTGGTGATGCAAAGGGAGTCTGATAAACAATCCATAAACAGCATATCCTCATTAATATCCCTTTGAATGTGGGATCTGGGAAAATCTATCACCTGCCTCATGCAGAATCTGGAAGATGAATTACGTTTCTTACTTGGGGTCAAACCCACTGCTCAGTCCAGCAGCTGCTCTGTGTGTTGATCTCGCAGACTTTGTCCTCTGCTCTGGAGTTCTTTGAGATGTGATTCTCGTTGTAATACCCTTATTTGGAACTAAAATGTTTTTTATGTGCATCTGGGTTGCCTGCCAGTGATAATGCCTTCTCTGAGTTCATACTTTTTTCCAGAAGTGTCGAGAACACATGGAAAGCAGCAGTGAGTATTTCCTGAAGGTGGCACTGAAGGGACACCCATGAAGGGCTCCTTTCCAGGGGTGGAGTGGGAACTGCTGAGCCCTCAAATTGCTGGCATACCGATGGAATGTCGCAAAGTTTTTGCTTATTTGTTTTCATTCTGACTCTAGGTTCTCCAGGAGTTACCATAATATTTTTCAGGATGAGTTTACACTAAGTTTTTGAAGTTCATTGTTTTCTACAGAAATTGTAGAGTCACAGAATGGTTTGGACTGGAAAGGACCCTAAGGATCATCTAATTCCAGCCCTCCTGCCATGGGCAGAGTTGCCATTCTGTAGATCAGGTTGCTCAGGGTCCCATCCAACCTGGCTTTGAATGCTTCCAAGGATGGGGCACCCCCAGCTTATCTGGACAGCTTGTTGAAGTGCTTCATTACCCTCTGAGTAGTGAATTTCGCCCTAAAATCTAATCTAAACTTGCCCCTTTCAATTTAAAAGCATTGCCCTTTGTCTGTCATCATTTGGAGTTGTGAGGCCATTGTGTACCAACATAATTTATAAACTGCTTCTGTCTTTTATTTTCTGACCGTGCTGCCTGGGGCTCGCTTTCCTGCTTAATGCACAGATTTAAAACTTGTGACATTGCTGCATGTTCAGGCTGCAGAGGAGAGGACAAGCTTGTGAAGACAGTGCAGGTTTTCACACAAATGGTGTGGTATGTTCTCAGATTTCTCTTTGTTCTTCAGCCCTCTAGTTGGTTTCTAGTAGTGCTTCTTGGAGGGGTAGATAACAGCTGTTGAGAGCAAGTTTGGTTTAGGAAGTGGTGGAAGAGAGTGGCAGATGCTGTCCTAATGACATCTCATGCTTGCTCTCAAAAGGGAGATTGCTGCCTCCATTTCTCAGCTCCTCTTTAGGATTCCCTGATTTGACCTGCACTCTGGCCTTCTAATGAGATGCTGCCTCCAAAGCCTGCTCTGTAAAAATTTCCTCTTATATCTGCGTCTCTTTGGCTTTGACTATCTGCAGTCAGACTATGTAGTCTGAGAAGGCCCATAGTGGAAAAAAAATGGAGTTTCTCTCCGCAGAAGTTTGAAATGTATCTGCAGTGCTTTTGTTAAGGTAGTATTTCAGGTCACTCTTCACTGATATGGTAAGTTTCTGACTGATTTGAGTAATTTGGAGCTTAAAACATAAAGATGATCTAGCTGGCCTTGGCTAAAATGAATTATTGCTTTTAGCACAGAATTTTCTCTTGAGAGAGAAGCTGGTGGTTGACTGGAATTCCTGCAGAATCTTAGGCAGGAGATTTGTATCTTTTCATCTGTTTTCAAGAAGTAGAAACAGGTTATAAAAACCACTTAAAGATTCAGTTAAGATTTATTCTGGCTGCATAACTGCCTCCCATAATAACTTTAATATGCATCATCCTGAAACTCCTAATTGGCCCTGGTGTTGGCAGGGCTTTCAGACCCAGCAGAATCTCCAATGTTCAGCATCTTTTAGGAAGGAATGTAGCCAGAGAAGCACAAAAGATTAAATGGCTGCCTTATAAATTTTGACTGACCTTGAAAGTCCTTTTAACAAGTAGGAGGATGCTGTTGAAGCCATCTAGGTGAGACCAGTGGTGGGAATTGTGTGTAGGTGGACAATTGGTGAGGCGAGAAGAGCGGATGGGGAAAGGCCTCGTGGGTTTGGTTGGAGTAGGTGGTTTCATTGTGGCCCATGTACCTACTTATCCTGTTGTTTCTGTTGTTGGTTGGAATCTTGTGTGTACTGACGTGGATTATTATTTTCTTTTTTCTGATGGGTGCTTGTGGGGTTGGGCTGTAGTTTTTACTCACCCATTTTGTCAGAGCAGGTTTCTCTATGTAGGAAATTACCCCAGTCAGTTGTTCCTCTCTGCTTAGTGACTGCCTGGTCTCTGTGTGGGTGCTCATCAGATGGATCAGAGCCTGACTGACTGGGAAGGTTGACATTTTCCTTAGCTTCTCCTCTGCTCCCCTTTTACCTGGGTGGAGGTGGAAGCCTGCCAGGCTGTGCTGGGGTTGTGTGGTTTCTGTGAATGATGGAGGTCTGTTGTTCTCGCTCTACTGGGCTGTCAGTTGGACACCTTTTGCAGACCCTAAATTCCCTTTAAAACAAAGCATTTGGCTTAGTTTATTTCATTCCATTAAGTAATTTCACTGCTAATGCATAATTATCTACAGCAGTGACACTTGTCTATGCTTTAATTATCACAAAGCTGCACAACTCCCCCTCCCCCCTGCCTGGAAGTTGTCACTTGTGCAGGGTGGTTTTGCAGAGATAAGTGTGTAATACATGGCAGTGCTTTGGGTCTCACAATATTCAGACAGTTGCTGATTGCTAAATGTAGGCAATAGAAGGCAAGGATTTTGGTTTTCTATTAGTGGTTTTTATCCGTGTGGAGTGAGAGACATCAGGAAGGAAAAAGCTTATCAAAACTTCATAATACTGGCTTGAAGATAAAGATGTGAGCAAATGGTGATTGGAGGCATTAAGCTTACAGGTGTTAGGAAAATTTGGAAGCATAAGTATTTGTGTTTCTTTTGAAGAAATGCAAGAAATGAAACATCAGTGATCCTGGGCAGCAGCCCAAGAGCCCTGTTTGCGTTTAAGGAAGATTCTTTGTATTTACCTTTTTTTCTTTTTCTCCCCCTCCCTGCTTTGTTACTGACTCTTTTTGGTAAACACCCTCTCAGAGTGCAGAAAAGCCCAGTAAAAATTATTGATTTAGACAGTCACTGTGAGGAAATATAACAGAGATTCAGGGTATTTACTCCTGAATTGGGAGAAGATGCATACTTGAGTGAAATACGTGCTGTTTCTTAACACCACACACTTGTTTGTCAAGGAGTGATTTTCTTAAAGGAGAGGACAAGGTCAGCCTGATCTGAGCAGAGGTTATGTGGGCAGCTTGATGCTTGTGGCATTGAAAGGTAAAGATCTGTTTGGGAATAAAGTGATCTATAAAAGATTTCTAAACCCTTGCAAAATGAAGGCAGAAAAAGCCGGAGGGGGCTCATAGTTGTACTTCCCTAGTTTCACAAAGCTGAGGGAACTGGGTTGGAGACACCTCATTTAACTTGCAATGATGCGCTGAGGTTTGTGGATGAAGAACACCTGGAGCATATGTCAAAAAGAGAGCAAATCTTGAGAGGGACCTAATAGAAATGAGAATGGTATGAGGAAGCAAAACCTATGTATTATCTTATAATAGATGGAAATGAGGCCATTTGTTGGTGTTATCTGCTGGCAGAGATGTTCTGCCAACTACCTTTGTTTGGCACTCTGGCCAAGACATGCAGTATGTAATTGTGCTCCAGCTTCTATCCGAACTGAATTCTTAGGATTGAAATTACGTTTTTTCACATACAAAAGCATTGAATTTTTTTCCTTTGTATTGTTACGACGAAGGCAATTTTTGGTTGCTGACTGTCAGGAATGAGGAACGGAGGACTGTATAGCTTGTGTTACAACATGCATCCTCATCAGTCTCTACTGCACCTGGCTGGCAGCGGTGGCACCTCTTTGAGGAAGATTCCTTTGGCCTAGAAGTATGTGGTGTGTTTGCTTTGGCCCAAGGACATAGTGTTAAGGATGTCACTTGAAGACCTCACAGCTTGCTAAGCTCTAAATCCTGCCATCAATCTCATACTTGTTTTCTGTGGTACTTACCACTGTCGTGATTTATGTACTTCTCAGATAAGTAGACTGGCATAATATGGTGATCAGTTCGGCTTTTGTCCTCTCAGGAAGAACTGTACTTCCTAAAGAGGTTATATACTCACCCTACAGTAATTTAGTCTTGGACCTTTCTTTCTGGGAACCTGAACATGATTGACAAATTTCCAAATGTGTCTTCTCTAAATGCTATTGGTTGAAATACCTTTCACATCAGGCCATGGGTGCTCATATAGAAAGAATTTAAAGTGGAAGAACTGATATCCAGAACAGTTGTTGGGTTTTTGGCTTTGTTTACAACTTGCCTGAAAATCTTCCCATAGGAGTACAGAAGTAAACACTGACTTAGTGGCTTTTCTGACTCATCTGATAAAAAAAAAAACTTGCCAGGTTTGATGTTTCCGTCATTTGCCTATGTTATCTGATTCTCCGGAGCTGTGCTCTTGCCTTTGTAACTCACTCTCCAAGTAAGAATTGGATGAGATGTCACTCTTAAAAAAATAAATTCCGTTTATGCAAAGATACAGGAGAAAACAGGAAGATAAGGAGAACTTCGTGATGGAGGTGATGGAGTTCCATTGCCTCACTCTTGGCTGACATGAGTGAGATGCAGCGTGGAAAGACATTTCCTTATCTACATGGCAAGGGAGATTGGTTGGTCATTTTATGGGGACTGCAGCAGAAAAGGGTGCGTGGATTATCCCAATGAGGCACGCATGGGAGAAAGAATAGTGACAAACCCCAGAAGCCTGGGGTTGGGGTAAGATGGGGAGCAGCACTTCTTGGCTTTGTGCACATGTGATGCTTTTGCCTCCTGTGAGTTTCTTGGCAGGTGTGGAGAGAAAAGATCCCAGCCTGGCAAGTCAGCCACCAGTGTGGCTGATGATTAATTGCCCTTTTTAAATTGCAATTATGTCAGTCACAGAACCTGTGAATATTAATTCCAGATTTGCTGCTTGAAAAAGTGAGTGCTGATGAGATGGGTCCATTTTACTGATGTCTCAGAAATGGGTAAGTGCTGCAGCCAGTAGTTATTACTGAAAAGAAAGGCTGCTGTGACTCTTAGCTTTGCTTTGTATCTGTCTTGCATCTTCTTTTCCATTGTTTCTGTTCCCTTCTTCAGAATCCTCTCAGTGCTTACCCTGGGTTTTCCACACTGACAGTAGAAGGTGGCAGGCTGACACCCAAGAATGAGTTAATCACTGCAAGCAATATGAGTTACCTGGGTTTGGTGGATGGCTTTCTGCCATTCCTGCTGCTTCCTGAATCTCTCGGAGACTTCAGAATGAAGCAGGGATTGCTTTTTTTTTTTTTTNCCCCAGCTGTTTCCCTTCATCTCAAATCTGTGTAACCATCATTATACTTGGATCTTTTGAGATAATTTTCTGATTGTGCCCGGTCGGAAGGATATTTACAGGCAGGCATCAGTACACCATGACTGTTTTCCTTTCAGTAATCTGCTTGAATATATGGATGATGGAAATCTTGGTTTCTTCTGTGGTCTGGGTCTCTCTTATCAGTCCTGATCCTGTCTAGTATTTTCTGCATGAATCAGGACAAATTGTTGCATCTTGCTTGTGCTTTAGTTTTCTTGGAATAGCAGTTATCTCAAAAAGCGTTGTCATGTGTTGATATGCACTGAGATCTTTGAAGGTGGATAGTGTGGTATGTTTTTAGAAAACAAAAATCAGAACCCTCTGGTGGTTTATTATACTTTTTGTTTTTTAAAGATTTGTCTTTCATTTAAAGCTTTTCCAAGTTTTCAATTTTAAGTGACCTTAAAAACCTAGTTATTTCATTGTTTGCTTGTGGAGTTGATATGTGCTGAGTTATCAAATTGACTTATGATTTGTAAGAAGCAGAATTAGATGGTGGAAGTTGCACAAAAGTTGTCTCCCCTGTTTGTTCTTTTAGTTCTACATTTTGTATGGTTTGTATAAGTTGATTATTTCCTGAAAATTTTTCAGAATGGAGGCATTAAAGATCTGAAAGCGCTGGACATGTGAATGTGAACTAATTACTTTGTTGATGACTGTAGTTACTGTCCTACTGAATTAAAGGCACTATGTGATAACCCCTTCAAATTCAAGGGGTGTGACTTGCAGGCAACAACAGGAGGGCTCTTGTAGTTCTGTGTCTGACTGCCAGGGAAAGGGTAGAGGAGAATTAGATGCAGCAGAGAACCAGAAAGGTATTTTCAGTTTTTGCTTGGTGTCATCCTTTGCTGGAAGAAAGGCCTCTAGCAGACAGTTAAGTATATTTTGGTAGACTTGTTACCAGCCTTGGTCGGCATCAAGAGCAGGCCTAGGACAACAGGTTCAGTGATTTACTCTGGCTTTTCTGTTTGCCCCAGTTTTCAGCTTTTGAAATTGAATGGTAAATCGCTTGTTTTCATCTGATCCTTTCATTTTGGAAGGCTCCAAGCAATCTTGTATGGCTACCGTTGCCCTTTGAGGTGAAAATTAAGCATTTTGTTTTATGAAACAAGGATGTTGAATAGACAGTGCTTTAACAACCAAGCTAGCTTTTTGTCACTAGTTGTTGTGGGTGTTATTTTTATCCTCCTCCTCCTTCCTGTTTCCCTGGTGCACTTTGTCTTTACCTTGGTCTAGAAACTGCTTTGTACAGTGCTTAGCTGATGGCTCTAAGCATGGTTGTCACACGAGGAAGTGATCATTTTCATGACCGCTCTGAAGAGGTATCAGAACTGCCAGGACCCCTGGCTTCCCAAACTGCCATTTATTAGGACGGAGTCTGCACTTAGAAACCTGTTGGCAAAATGCAGAGTTTTCAGTAATGTCTGGCTGATACAGAAGTTTCCATTGCATTGTAGACTAGAGAAATCAAAAGCTTCAGCCTCCATTTCTGTTTGGGTAGTGTCTGTTTTCCCCAAAAATGCTTTGAAAGCTTTGTTTTGTTATCAGGAATTGAGTTTAGTTTCATGTCACTCGTCCTTAGGATAATATTCCCTAGCTAAATGGAGACTCTGAACATGGATTTTAATTAATTGAAGTAGTTCTGAAATATGTATTTTTTGTTCCTAAATTGTTTCAGTAGGATTTGTTTCTGTAGGACTGTAGCAGCACACATTGCAAACCCTCCCTACAAGACACTGCCAAGACACTCCCTGTTTTAGGTGGCACTTGACAGACAAGTCCGAAGCCTGCTGCTCAATGGTGTGAGCTGTGTACGTTCCTTCTGTTGGCATAAGGTGTAAATATCAACTCTTCTTCAAGAAATGACAAGGAAAAGTCATGTTTAAAGACTCTGCAGGATTCTGTCTTTAACAACATTTCTAATTATCCCTCACAGGGCATTGGTATGATACTCCAGTGTTTATCTTGAAAAAGAGTTTAAGCATATCAGGTCAGCAAATAGAGGTTTGCATTCAGAAAGTTAAGGTGTTTTGGAACAGAATGTGCTGAGCATCACCATCATGTCAGTAGTTTTGATTTTTGGGGGCTGAGAATGGAAATTAAAACTTCCAGTGGCTCTTTGTCTTGTTGTAAGAAAGAAAGATTTGTAACTTGTAGTGTGACTTGAGAGATCAACCAGTGCTGTGGAAAGCTTGGGAGGAGAAGGCAGTCTGCTTTTGTGTGTTGGTACCCTATTTGGCATGTGCATATTTCTTCCCCAACATCATGTTAGTAGACCTTGTCCTTTTTATTTGGCAATTCCAGTGTTTGTGAGTTCAAGGTAGGCTTTTCTTCCTTGTGGGCTGTGGTCTGAAAAGGAACTTGCACTTACAGCTCAAGCTCTGTGGCATGAGGAGGAAGGTGGGGATGGAGGAAGGTGACTTCAGCTGCTGCCTGTCTCATTTCTGTCAATGTAACAGAGACAAGTACAGAGACAAGAGACAAGTAATATTTTGCAATTGAGTTTCTCTTTTAAAGACACTCTGATGCTAATGTTGATTTAATAAGGTTCTCTCGTTCTCTCTCCTTGCTTAATTTGAAACGTCTAATTTTGTGCTTCACAGTTCTGAACACAGAATTAGTGAGGGAAGAGGAGCCGGAGGCAGGAGGAGCAGAGTGCCACACCAGAAGTTGCCAGGGGAGATTGATTCGATAGAGTGAAAAGGTGCAAAAGGTTATATGTCCACAGTTCAGAACAACGTGATGGTGGTACTAATGAGAAGGAGAGCTTGATCCTTTAAAATGTTTTAAGATCTCTATGGGTGTATAACCAACATTAAATGGAAAAGGGAGCATTAGAGTGATGGTTTCTTTGAGTGGATTTTTCTTTTGATTTTATATGTATGTAATATACAATATATGACAGGCGGGAAGGATAATATTCTGAGATAAATAGACATTTTAAGGTTTTTATTTTAAAGGTTGTTTTTCTAAGTGTGGCATTTATTTTCAGAAATGTTGAGAGGTTATGAGAGATTGTGAATTTGATCTGGCTAATTTATTTTGGCTGAACCTGAATGTGTATTTTTCCTGTTAGAATTTTATGCTTGTGGAATAAGGTGTTGACATCCATGGACATTTAATTCCTTTGTGTTGGGGATAAATGTAAACTCCCCAAACCACAGTGCCAAAGGGTTATCTGAAATACTGTACAAAATAGTGGTAATGAAAGTTTTTTTCTTTGCTTTTGCTTTGTTAGTGTGCCTTTCCTCTTCCTCCTAGGAAACCACTCCTGGGCAATGGAGTTAAAGCCTAATTTGCCTCTTGCTTGAGTTGGATGACAGTTTTTCACACAACCGAGCGGACAGTGTAAAAGGAGTACAAGATGTGTTCAGCTTAGTTTATGATAAGCTGCCAACATGTTTCTTTGAAAACCTCATTAAATTGCAATTAAATCCACGGGAAAAAAAAAATACACCATCTCAGTGAATACTTGATAGATGAGTTTGTGGTTTTCAGTGCCGGCCAGGGGCATGATCTGCTTCTTGCAGTTGGAGCTCAGTGAAAGCTTTGGTGAAGTCTGACCACAGAATCACCAGAAAATGGCCTCCAGCACTGGAAGCTGTCTGTGGATGATGCTTGTCTGCCTGGATTTCTTTCATGCCCTTGGTCAGAGAGAAATATCTGCTTCCTGATTAAAACCGTGTATAAGACCCCCACCCCCCCGTTTCTTCTCACATTGATTCTGGTCATAGGACCTGCACTTTTGCCAATTGCTTCTGCTGAATTTGATAGCTAAAACTGGATTCTGTAGAGTTATCTCAAACATTGGCTGGGGAGTGCTGTTGACCAAGCAGGCCTGCATAGGGAATGAAGCTTTAGGCCCAACTGTTAATACAGATTCTAAAAAAACCCTGAACCTGCCTTTGAGGGTTTCTTTTCTGCTGACTTTCAGTGCCTATAGTGCCTAGTCTCCAGGAATATTTATCAGATCCCTTGCCTGTGGTATTATTTCCGGTCTATTGCAGTGGTCAACTTATTTGATCAATAAATCAATCAACAGGTTCTTAAAATTACTTTCATTGACTTTGGAGGTGTAGCATACAAAAGGAGTCTACAGAAAATAAATGATTGTATGTGCTCCAACTATAATTACAGAGGAAACAGAGTGGAGATATGTTTGTAAATAGTATCTGCTACAATAAATATAGCAATCTCTCTTTAGGGTTCTGCGATACCGTGTTGGATTGACTCTTTAAATTTGCAAACTCATGAAGCATGAATCTTGGCTCTTTCAGGTCATCTGGCTGCTATATTTAGAGTATACCCCATTTTAAAGCTAAATTTCAAGCTTCTTGCTTTTGATTAAAAGGTCCAGAAATAAATACTTCTCTGGTTCCTTAGCATGTGACGTAATTTTTGAGCTTCAGGAGCTTCACTGACAGCAAAATGTTTTCTTTTCCTAAGGAAAGTTTCTCAAACTGCTTAACCCTTCCTGCTGCACCCAGTCTATGCCACCTTCATCTCGACAACAGCAAGACCTGGTCTGTGATCCTGGTTGATAGACTTCCAGGTACTGCTCCTTCATAGAAGGAGAGAATGCTCTCCTCCCACCCTCAATTTTCCAAGCCATCTGCCTTAAGCAAGAGTGTCTTGCATTGCCCGGTAAATGGCCATTGAATCAGCTTTGAGTTCTTGTAGTTTTTAGAAACATTAAGCATTTGTGCAGTGGGAAAACTGCTCTTTGCAAATTGTCCTATCAAGTGGAAATCAAAATTTTGCTGGCAGTGACATAGATTTGTGAGTTGCTCTTGATAAAATCATACCCTGGAGATTGCAATGTAAAAATAAAGAATGCAGTTTTACAATAGCCTGAAATCCTTGTTGTTGCTGAATCTACACTCTTCTTTTTGCAGATGATTTCATTATGATATACTCGGACTTCATTAAAAGATGCAACCTTGCAGCGTTTTCGCTTATCGCAGCCTTGAGAGAAGCCAAGAGTGCGTGCATTTGAGAGCCAGTATATTCTCTTCCTAAAACACACAGTGGGTTGCAAGTGCTTTGGAAGCAAGAATCATAGTCTCTAGTGGACATTTTGTCTCTAACTCAAAACCACAACTTAATTGGCAGTCTTTTCATAACACAGACTGTGGCCTAGGATGTAGGGAATGCTGCAGGTGAAGATCGAGATACATTTTCAGAATTGGTTGTAGGGAAATTTAGTACTGACTGCCTGTGTGTCTTAAGTGATAGGAGAAAATGAGGGAGATTGAGATCAAGTTCCTCACTTTTATGTTTTTAATTTCCTGGGCAGTCTTCGATTATTCTTTCCATGTGTTTTTACTTTATAGGTAACACCTTACTACACATATGATTTTGTATGTGTACTACCCCAGACCATTTATTTTGAGTCCCCTATGCTTTATGTGGTCCTTTCAGTAAGGCTTTGGAATCCACATGATTTATACTGGATGTTAATTACTTATGTCTTTCCCACATGCGTCTTGGCAAGTTGGTAGCTTGGAATCTGCCCCCAGAATGATACCGACCTTGTAAGGCTGCATGAAGTGTGCTTTGTGTACATCTGGGATAAAAGAGCGGGGAAAAGAGGAAAATTTACAAGGCTGTCAATGGGATAAAAACAAGTTATGTTGTTTGAAAGTGCACCTGATTCTCCACCTTCCGAAGAATTCATAGACAGAGGATGCATGACCATGGCTGAAGGCTTTTAAGAATTTTCTTACTTGAGTATGTAATTAAGACCGTCTTTCTCTATTGAAAAGTGGCCCCAAAGTCAACTGCATTTCTTTTAAACTGTGTAATATTTGAGATAATAACTTTTAAATTTAAAAAAAATTATGTTTCTAATCTGGTGGCAGGAAATTTGTATTCACTCTGCTATGCTAACCTGTATCCATTGGCTAGGGCCTATAACTGTCTGTTTTGGTAGGAGGCAGGTGAAAATTGTGTGCAATGTCTGAGAGTAAATGTGGGAAGGGAATTCCTTCTGAACACACAGGGTTCATAATTTTTACTGCTTGGAGGCACATGGGTTGGTTGAGAATGCCATCTTGATCTTTTTCAAAACCGTGATTGTGTGTGAGGTACTGTGTTTGACTCGGAAGCTAATATATTTGGTATTTAAGAATCTGGCAAGAGAGAGCTCTGTCCCCATATGCAGGCACAGCAATGAGATTGGGATGTAGGCATGTATAACTGTTATTTTTCCCCGTCTGTCCTATCCCTAGAAAGCCATATGCCACCCTTAGGCTAGTGTAATGGGAATCTGCATTAATGATTATGAGCTAGAAATAATCCAAGAAGAGTTGAGTGGCCTTGGTTTCTATCTTTACGAGAAATACCTCATTGACTCAGTAGGGTCTGAAATATGTTCTGGGATAGAAAGTCATAATTAATACAGAATTTCATGATGCCCTTTCTTGAAGTTTTGGTTGTTGTTTTGTTTTTCTTGTTCTAAATTGGTCAGGGACCTGGAGATTCTTAAGTCTAATAGGCAGAGTAAGAATTTAAGCAAGAAGGTAAAAATTTAGAGCGAGTTGTTGACTCACCTACTATCAGAAATAAGCATCTTGAGCATACATCTCTAGAGAACCTACACTCTGCAAGTTTTCTAAAACCACTGAATGCCTTGTCTGTTGGCAACCTACAAAATGAAAACTGTATGTATGTATAGAAGTGGTGATGGGAAAAGGAGAATGTGGAAATGGGCTGGAGTATTAAAGCAAGCAATGAAAGCAGATGGTTTACTTTGGATGTTATAAAATAGATTTCTTTTAATTTTGTTTTAAATGAAAACCATCAATGGTCAGCATTGCAAACCTATTTGTAGCAGTGCCATAAGTATTAAGATGCAGTTGTCCCTGAATCATAAAAGGGCAAAGGTTTTTTTTGGCTGCTTCCCATCTTCATATTTACAGAATTGGGTATGGTCTGTATACATCAAAGTTAAGCAATTTCATCACAGCCTTTCCTCAAAATTGATTGCGATTCAGTCTCTTCCTTCTCCCTCTCCATTGTCAGTTGGTTACGTCTCAGACTCTCATTACATTTAATATTGATACTGCTTCAATTTTTCACTGAACTGAAAGAGTTGAAGAGTCTGGAGTGGATACTGAATGTCTGGATATATTCTTTAAATACTTGAATTCCTATCATTGTGGACCATGATAAATTCAGAACTGGATTATTGCTTTAAGAAGAAATGACTGTTTGCTCATTCAGCAGTGAAGTCTGGTCATCAAGATGTTGGAATATGTGCTGCAGAGCTCTTCAGATACTGACGTGATACTGCAGAAGTTGTTGCCAACAGCTGTCTTGGGTTTTGGGCACCTGCTGCCTCCCATTTCTCACATCTCCCACTCTATCTTCCACTCCCAAAGCTGGCAGTGCCCCTAAAAATACTTTGTGTTGAGTTCTTAAGTAGGAGGTCTCTACCAAGCCGGTAGTCTGGATTCCTGAGTCACTGGTCACACTACAGTGAAATCTGTTCTGTGACAGAGTTATTGACTGTGGCGAGAAAATGGACTTTAGGGGGAAGCTGGTTCCAGTCGGGTTACAAAGTCATTGTCCTTCCAAAGGCCGCTGCCCTGTGCTGATCCTTTCCTCCCTCCCTGCCAATCACAGAACTGTGTTTCAGTTGCTCACTGCCATTTTTACATTTCCCCAGACTGACAGACTTGAGTGGTGTGCATGATGTGTAAGGGTGATGTAGTGTATGGGTCTGCGAAAAGTTACTGGGAATTGCCCTTATGAGTGAAATACTAATTTGGTGCTGTCGTCTTGATTCTATTGGAAGTTGGACTGTTGTGGGAAGGTATCCCCTGCCTGAATAATCAATGCTGAAATGTGAAATTTTCGGAAGCACAGATGTATTACTCACATAGTTCCCATATTCTTCCAGAGTCTTCTCCAAGCGTCTGTATGAATCCCTAGGACAGAGGTTGCTGGTTTGGCCTGAGATCCTGTTTCAGTAACCTTTTGCTTCTGATAGAGTTAGGAGGAATCTTTTGATTGGATTTTGACCTCAAACGATTAAGTCCAGTATTTGTTCTGGTTCCTGTGGTTGCTGTCCAGTGGGTTACCTGGAAGAGAAAAAAACCCTTTTCAGCAGAAGAGTTCAGAAGTATTGACCAAAGGTGTTAAAAGATGACTTGTTTCCCAGGGCTGGAATTATAAAACTCATAAGCTGCCATCTGGGAGCTGGAAATGAAGCTCATTTGGGGAGCAAGGAAACCAGATATTGCTCATTTCTTAAACAGATTACTTAAACTTCGAAAATATTAATGGACAAGCTGTGTCTCTTGTTATCAAAACAGGTACATGCAGGTCTGCAAAGAGACTTGACACATGCTTAGAAGTTAGCAGAACTTAAACCAGTGGACCTCTTGAGTTTTCCTTTTTGTATTATTTTATTAGTGTATTTTATTTAGTCAGGGTTTTTTTATCAGTGCAGCAATATATCTTACTGTGTTTACAAGTTTTAATTTTCCTGTTTCCATTCAGTGGAGTGTATTTATTCCTATTCCTGGAGTAATAATTTCTCCCCCTCATGAAGGTTGACAGAACTAGAGGCATTGGCACCTGCAGGAGAGATGCTCTGTGATTAGTAACAGTATCATATTCTCTAAAACCCTAATTTTGCTGCCCTGCATTGTATCTTACAAGGCACATGTTGATGACAGGGCTGGTTCTTCGCCTTGCTCTCCTCTTCTCAGCCCCTGTCCAATGCCACTGAGTTAGTACCTTGTGTTTATTTTATCATGCAAGTGTTTGTCCACCAGGAATGTGTCAGTTCATGGCTCAGGCACCCAAGGATGACAGATGTACATCCAGTAAAGAGTTAGTGGTGTGCATGACCTACCTGCTGAAATAATAGCAGGCACCATGAAGAGTGCTATGTTCCTCCTGTCCATCTGCTGAGGATGGACAGACTTGCAATTGCTAAAATGTAAAAACAAAACTAAGCACATCTGTCCTGACTGTAAAATCATCAGGAAGAAAAGTGTTATTCAAATCAGGCTTCTGTCAAGATTGGTCAGTGATTAGCAGTGAATACCTGTTGTGTATTGATTTGTTTGGCCAAGGACTAGATGCTGCTGTATCAAACCCGTCTGCAGAAAGGGCAGAATTGGCTTCCCTCAGTTGAAATGTAGATGTTCAGTTCCAGCCCTCTGAGGTGTTGCAAAGTATGAGGATGGACGACACACATATCTGATAACACATCATCCCTCAGTTACCAGAAGTAGTCATTCTCTGCCATTAAAATGATGGCAGGTCCCATAAAAATATTACCCTCCACCGTCTGCTCCCTCTGGCAGTGAACTATGACCAAGAGGAAAGTTCCTTGTGCCCTGTCAACTCCCCTCAAATAAATAATCATAATAAAAAAGGCCAACCATTCTGAAGTTCCTGCTTAGCTAGTGTACTGCTGATTGAAGATAGTCCTGAGAGGCAGGGAAGGCTTGCAGCCCTTGACAGCAAATGAGAGCTGTACCTGCCTCGTAAATGCATTGGCTTCAAAAGGAGGTGGTTATTGGGCATGAAATGTTTATCATCTTGTACTCACTTTGCTGCTGCTGGGTTACTGTGTAAGTAAAAAGTAGTAACAAGTAAAGAAGAGACAATACTGCAAGCTACTTTATCTGCTTGTCTGTGCACTTAAATAGGCTTGTGGACAAAAGAAGGAGCAGGTGGAGGCAGCTTGGCTTTGACAGAGGTTTGGACTGTGCACTGAAGAGGTTTTCAGTTGCCTGTGAAGGAGAATCTGGTTGGGAATCTGATCAGTCAACTAGCTTTCTGTTAGGAATCGCTCTTTGAAATTGTCTGTGGAAGATTACTTGCTACATAGGTCAGCTTGTGCATTCAAAAACGCCCTTTAAAAGGTTACTTGTTCTTGGCACATAATTGGAAGTGGCACAGTTGTTGACCACCTCCTTTTGAGTCTGCCCAGCATTGCCACATTCATCAGTGCATGTTGTGTGTCAGCATCATCTGTGCAGCACCTTGCATGGCTCCCCAGAACTGGCTGTTTCCCAGCTGCCTTTCCTTAGCTCCCACCCTAAATGGGGGTCCCACAGCAGGCTGTGGGGACTTTGCTTTGGTTTTGGTTTAGGGGGTGCATGTGCTTTTGTTTTGCTTTAAGAGCACAGTTCCCGACAGGGGAGAGCACTGCATTGCTTAAGATGCTTGTCATTTTAAAGGAACTTCTCTAAACTTGTCATCCTAAAAGCTATATTGCACAGCAGCAGGCGTCCTCCATAAATCACCGATCTCTCTTTTTCTTCTCTTTCCCTTCCTTTCTATCTTGTGCTCTCTTTATTCCAAGCCTGTGGATTTGGACGCCTGGGTAAGCTCTTTTTTTTTGTCTGGATCTTGCTTATTCCAAGTGTCATGTTGTTACTGCGCGTGTACAGATTGTTATTGCTGAGCACAGATGCAGGATTTTATTTTCTGTCATTACATTTTAAAAGGTGTTCAGCTAGAAAATTGCATATTATTTCCTCCATAAAGATTTTCACTGGTTCCTTTTGTGCAGCTTACAGCTGCTGAAGCCAAACTCGATCTGGTGATGTGTATTGTTGGCTAAGAGAGTAGCAGAAACGGGAGGAAATGAAGGTTATACCAGTATTGCTTTTTAAGGCCATGAGTTGCATCTGGTTTCTAAAATAGAACCTGGTCACCTGCCTTCAACAGAATGAAAGGTAGGACAAAAAGCCAATGATTTTGTAGGCCTTGTGTGTCTGGAACAGCGATTGCAGACAGCTCTGTGGTAATGGTGATGTTTCTGCTGATGCCAGTGGAGGTTGAGTCAAGGCTCTCCCATGGCTACTTGCCTGGTACAAGCCTCCCTGTAAAGTTCTGCTATTCAGTCTTGAGCATGAAGTACACAAATTACCTCTTACTATTTCAGTGTTGCCCTTTCAGCTCTGCCATTCCCTTTAGACTTGGCCAGGAACATGCCAGCTAGCTAATTTTGGATTTGGCTCTGTTCTTCAGTGAGTTGCTGTCAATCCCTTCTTCTCATCTTGGAGTCCTTAATAGCATTTGTTTTTCTCCCCTGCACCTGGACTGCTACCAGGACTGGAAGAGACTTGGGAAGGCACGAGGTATTAGAATTTGCAGTTGTGAAGTGTGGCAAGTTGAGGTGCCCAGCCAAAACATCTCTGCTGTGCTGCTGCAGAGATGTAACTGCTTACCTTTGGGGGAAGCTGATAACTCCTCTCAGCAAAGACAGGATGATGTAGAAACTAGGCATTTGATAGACTGGAGAACCTTTCCTTTATCCTTGTAGCTTATTTCCCTGGATTGCTTCTGACTGATTATCTAGGCATCACCTTGCTAGTTTGTCTGTGAGTGGTGGAAGTACTTTGCCAAGAAGATAAATATTTTTGCAGTAATCTTGCCAAATGCTCTGACTTGCCTTTTAGGAAGTTCTTTATAGGCTGAGGTTTGGACCTTTCCTTCTAGCTCGATTTGCCCTTTGCAGAGAGAAAGTTTCTGTGCTTTTTGTCTTCTGGTAGTCTTCTCCATATCCTCTTCCCAAATCTCAGATCCCAAACAGTTTTGAGGAGAAAGACAGCCTGATGGTAGCTGTCAGCTGTGGGCTGTGCTAACACTGCACTTTATTCCTGGGTTCCACATTCCTTATTATCTGACCCTGCCAAGAAGCCCTTTTTTTCCCAAACAGATTTCCTCCCTAGCTTTCGTGTTTAACAAGGTGATGAGGTGAGGCTGTGATTAAAAATAATAAAAATCTGGTGATATTTTGGGAGGGACAAAGCCAAAGCTAGTCTGGGAATGGTTATAGTTAGAGTGAGACCCAGCTCTAGATCAGTTGCGCAGTCTGATGTGTGGCATGTTGGTGTCAGTTCAGGACAAGGCTGAGATTGTCTGGCTTCGTTCATAGAGAATGAACCAATAATATTTCATTACCTCAATTAGGAGCTTGTAAAATATTTCTTTTGGCCTGTCTGTCAGCTAGCAGGCCAGTGCTTGAATCCTTTAGTTGAGCCAGTATATAATGTATAGCTTCAAAAATCTGCTTGCACAGTTTGTTTCTAAATGGGTTACTTGATAAAGGGAGAGAAGGAGGCAGAGAATCACACATAACTCTGCCCTGACTCTTTGTCACTGTTCCAAGCAGCACTGAGATAACCTGAAAAACCTTGGGCTGCAGAAAAAGTGTAAAGATAAAGCAGGCGAAGAATTTGAAAGAGCACCCAACCAGTCCATGGATCCACGCCCATGGAAGCTGTGGCAGCATGTTAGTAGCATGCCTTCACTGTCCTTTTGTAAGAATGCGATGCTTGTAAATTCTGACAGATTAATTCTTGTAGATTCTGACAATCACAGGGCATTCTTGAGCTTTTCTCATAAATATCTTCTACTTAGCTTTTGTACAGAGGGCGATGGCCAATTGCATACATATTCTTTTGTAAATACATCCCCATTTCTAAGTTTTGGGTGCATTCCTGTGTTCTATAGCTGAGTATGCTCTTTCTTCCCTGTCTTTGTTTTGGTTTTGTGTTCATAGTTCTTGGACATCACACTATCTGTGTTCTATGCATCTTACATGTCATCTCTGGGCTTTGGTCACCTCTTGCACAATATGTTCAAGCTCTGATTTAGTTCTGCAGTGTGGAAGGGAAATGCAGCTTTCTGATATCTGATTTTCAAGTCAGTGTGTTATCATGCATGTTTCTCCTTCTCCTTCCTTCTTTAGTTCTAAAGGCCTTTTTCAGAAAAGTGTATTGATGCTTTGTTTGGCACTTGCAATCTCAATCCCCTGTGAAATTGTAATCATCTCCATAGCAGCCAGTTCTGTCTGGGACATCACAGACTTCTGACTTCAGGTAGGGAATAAGCAGCAGGACTAGAGGAACTCTTAATAAATATCCTATATTCATTCAAAATGTCCCTGGTTGCCTAACCCAGTTTGGAACAGTGAATATTTCAAATGACACATGCTCTACTATACCGTTCATACTTCAAACATCATCATAAAGTATACTAAAGTTTTTAGTAATAACAGCTGGGAATAGAAGGAAACAGAAAGCAACTTTGAAGCAGATCTGTCACAAATAAGAGTGTTTCTCTGCATACTTCAATGCACTGAAACAGCAGCAGCTCTTGAAAACAAGCACGGCATTGAAAATATGTTTGTGTTGCAAGTACAAGGTTTCTCTGTAACCCCTAGTTCATCATACATTATGTGCGATAAGTGGGACAGTGTGGGACAATATGGGAAAACTACTTAGGGGGAAGAATGGAGAATACTCTGAGGTTGTAGTCTGCAGTTGGGAGATCTGGTTTTGGTTCTTTGACCTCAGTTTTGCAAGACCCTGGGGAAGTGACTAACAGAATGTCTGTCTGCTGCAGGGTGTGTTGGTGTGGAGGAATTATTCACTGAGGGCATTCCAGCTCCAGTGAGGCCGTCTTGGCAGTCCATGGGTTGTCATTGTGCAGAGCAGCACACCCCTAACACGTCTGCATCTCAGCACCCTACTTGAGAGATTAGGTATTTGGTTTGTGTTCCCTTCCAGAGGGGTTGTAAGGATAAGTGTGCTGGATTTCTTGGTGAATGAGGTCAGGCAAACTTACGGGCTGGAAAGTTGAGTGGGTGTATGGGTTTGTGATCCATGTCTTGCCAGAAACAGAATGAAACCTCTTTTCCACCGGTATTGTTACATGTACTGATTTTGTGCTTCCAGAATATTCCCTGTCCCAGGAGACTAGCACTGATACATAATTATTTAGATTAAACAGAAGCTTTCATGAGTGTATAAGAATTCATTATTTGACTCTCTTTTTTTTTCTTTTTTTCCTTCCATCATATGATGCACCTTCCATCTGAATCATGCAGAGGGGTCAGTACTGTCTTACTCTTCTTTCTCTTCCGTATTTATTTTCTCCTTAAGGAAATACAAGTCACTTGTGGAGTAATCTGATTTTATGGGTGTTATGTGGAAAACCTGCAGGGGAATTGGAGTCCTTTGGTCATCCACCAGACCACCCCACTTTCTTACATCTGTTTCATTTTATTTGAAATTGCTTAGTTCTTTTTTGTGTAGAAGATTGGTTCAGAGGAACAGCTATGGTACTCTTACCAGAAAATAGTTATAGTTTTGGCACTTAAAAAGTGCCTATCAGTGTCCCTATTGTTGCTGTGATATCTCTTTTGTCAGGCTGCATGTATGGGGCAGCTCATTCTTATCCCTCTCCCCATTCTATTCCAGCTGGTTTGCAGGTGGGAAGTAGTATAGCAGCTATAGGTTAAAGCAAAGCCAGAGATTTTGCTTTTAATCAAGTGCCTTTGAGAGAGAGAGGATTTAGATATGAGTCTCTACTGCTTGTGCCTTATCCTGGTCCTGTTTTTCGGGATAGCAAACATGGAAACCAAAATATTTCTTTTTAAAAAAAAAAAACAAACAAAGAAACCCACACCACCACCACACCCCTACAACCTTCCAATTTCATATTCTCCTTTTCTTGCTTGCTTATCAACCACTCTCACTGGCTAGATTAAAATCTCTCCTAAGCCCTATTATACCACTGTATTTCCATCAGCAGGGGAGCAGAAAGGATGACATGCACAGCAACTTGCTTTCAGATGTAATTTTTCTTGTTAGCAATGGCTTTTGGCAATAAAATGACAGGTCTGAGCCCACGGGGATATTTCTGTCCCAGCTGCTTAATCATGTTGGACCAGCATTTTCTGTGGTTGTACCATCATTAGAAGTTAAGAGCAATGCTGCTGGGATGCTATGGATTGGCAGGGTTTGTGTCCATGTTAAAGAAGCTAATCATTCTGGTTTTGAAAGGCCTTCTGCCTGCTGATAACTTATGTGGCCCCAGAGATTTTGAGGTGGGATGGGGTATGAAGAACAAGTGCCATCTTTTCTTGCTATTGTTGCTTGTTATTTTTAAACTTCAAAAGTTTGATTCAGTTCCTTCAATGTCATGTTTTCTTAATGCTAGTTCAGTTTAGGGGTGGGAATATAATGAAGTGGTGCTGGCTGCAAGGAGCTAGAAGGCTACAGCTGTTGCTGTACCCACACAGACTTTTTAATTGAGCACTGTTTAGCTGATGAATACCAGATTTATTGTTTTGAAAGTGTCACGCTTATGCTTTGGCAGATAGAAGAGAAATTCTCTGACACCCATCTCCCCTCTGAGTCTGCAGCACCAGCCAGGGGAGCTCTGAGGGTGCTGATCGGGAATGCACAGAGAGCATGTGGAGAGAGTACTTAATTATCTGGATAGTCCTATGTATGTCTGTTGCAGGGAAGTTTTTAATCCTTAGAAGCTTTTGGACACTCCAAGGGGCAGGAGTTTATAAAGAGGAGGATTTGAGGGGATTTTTTGGGGGTTTTTTAAGGTCAATAAAAAGGTAAAGAACATCTGAGTAATGACTGTCATGATTCATGGAAAAACAAAGACAAGATGGATTTCTGAAAAAGGGAATGGGAAAGTGTCACCTTTCTATGATTATATGTTTTCATTTAATAAGAAGTAGTAAAATCAAGGTTTTTAGTTCAAGTACAATGCTAATAAGAGCATTTCAAATGTCAGGGGATAACCTGAAATGAGCTGCAGTTCTTAAGGTTTGTAGTTCCCCTGAGGGGGATCCCATGCACGAGTCCTGAGAAGTGATTTTTTTTTTTTTTTTTAGTTCCTTACAGTCTGCATCCTGTGTGTTTTCCTTGCACTACATTTATTTTTAATTTCTTCTTCTATTGATGCTGTTTTGTTGTCCTTCCCAGGCTGTGGAGCTGCAGGGCAGGGAGGCAGAGTTGAGGCGACAAGAGGCCTTCTATAAAGAGCAGCTGGCCCGCATTGAGAAGAAGGTAAGGCTGAGTTGTCTTTGTTTCTGGCCCCTGCAGGGGTAGGACACGGATCTGTGTGGATCCAAAGGATAGAGAACCAAGAAGTGTTGTGCTTCAACCTGGAACTGTCGGTTCCCAGTATCTTATCTACCCCCCACCCCTTATGTAAGTGATAGAAAAGCTGTACAAATCTTTCGAGCAACTTGCATTTGAAAGATAAAGGGTTTTTTAACTGGATGATTTTTAAAAAAAGATTTCTGGTAGTTCAAACTCTATTATCTTTTTCACCATGGGATTTAGGTGAAAGCTAAATTGAAAAAAAACCAAATGCCCTGTTTTTTATTCCTTTTGTTAAAAATCCTTTCCTAAATAAAAAAAAAATCAACCACCACAACATAAATCTTGCTATAAATATGAATTAAAGTTGTATTATTAATTTTTCTCTGGGGAGCCAAACAGTTCAAAGAGTGGTGCTGCAGTGCCTGCTTCTTGCTGGATAAGCCTTTGAAATGAACATGATTTAAAGAGACACTGTCAAGCATCTTTTAAGCCTGAAATGACCTTTGAAAATCCATTTAGGGATTTGAGTCTCTCCCCTAAACGTGGGATTTGCTTCTCTGTTTAATTGTTTACCATGATGAGTTTTTAAAAATTGATGCCATAAAAATAGGAGCAGCCATGCTGTTCCTTATGAACTAATGTATTCTTCACTTCCTGGCAAAATGAAATAATGTTATAAGTAGTCTTTATTTTTTAATAAATGTGGAGAATAATCTTCTCCAATTTGAAGCAATTAGACCTCCTGACAGGGAGTTGCATACATTTGACTTGTAGTTGTGTTATGTGACTAAAAAGAAATGCAAACAATGAAAAGGGTGGGTTGTAAAGAGACAGAGAAATCAATCAGTTTTACTACCAATGTGTAGCAGGATGGTGAGTATGGAACATGGGAAAATTGTAGATTACAGAAACGGTAGGAAGCTGTTGGCGTATCTATTCCTCTTTTTATTCCCTGCTACTGTAGGAGTGTCCATGCTGCATTTTTTGAAACCATCAACGGTAAAACATGCCTGTGAGCAAATTCACATGATACAATTTTGCAACACTTTAATCTGTACAATTCATTAAAAATAAACTATTAAAACTACCACTCAGTGTTGCACTCGTATTTTAAATTCTATTTCTAGATAATGGGGATTGTTCAGTGAAATTGCAAACAATCTAGCAGCTATCGTTCTAATTATCACAGTTGTCCATATGTTCATACGCAAAGGGAATTTTTGCAATTTCTTGGTCCCATGCTGAGTGCTTCTATTATATTCTTCTCTCCGGATCTGGTTTCGTGAAGCGGAAATTACAGGGAAAGCCTGTGTGTCTGTCCTTTATGGACAGTGGAGTGGGAAGAAGTTTGTGTCGAGGCTTCATTGTCCTCTTTTTGAAATCTTTTGTTGTAGTTTGTGTTTTCAAGTCCCTGTCCCTTGCTACAGGGACACCTTTATAAACAATGTGAAGGATATTTTAGTGCAGGATCTTCTCGGGAGAGTAAGGTGGGCTGCCCATGGTCCTATTCAAACTGCAGAGCTACAGAGAAACTATCTTCTAGTTGTTATGTGTACAAAAGCAAGGAGATAAAAAGAACAGGTTTTCTTTTCTCTCTTGAAACACTGGATAGTTTCTGACCCTTAAAGACTAGCATTTTGCTGGTAATAAAATAGAAGTACGCCTCCAACCGTTAGTCTGGATTGGAGTGGGAGGTGGTGGGGGCTAGAAGGGAAAGGAGAGAAATGTACTTGAAACAGTGTAATAAAGCTTAATTGTATTAGTTTTGAAAAAGGTTTTTGATCTTCTCTGTGGATAATTTTATTCCTGTAATGGTTGGAAAGATGGAAAATGCAGCACAGAACAATCTTTTTTATTAGCTGTTGCTTTTATATAATTCTGCTTTTATTTGTTGAATACACACAGACCTTGACATTTATTTATTTATTTTTCCTTCCACTATGCTAAAGCTTTCCAACGTAGGCTTAGATATATTTTTATATATCTGTGTATGTGTGTGTCTATATTAGAAAAAAGCTCTCAGTAAGGGAATGGTGAGGCAAGAGCTCTGAAATAGAATTTTACTTTCTCTGCTGTTTGAAGAAGGGATGGTCACTTGAAGTGTGGTCATTGGTAGTTCAGAGGTGTTCAGAGTGAATGAATATGATGGCTCAGTGTGGAGCTAGCAAGCTGAAATTTCTCCTTCTAAGCATCGGGCTATCAGGAATTCCCCTCTCTCCTCTCCTGCTGTGCCCAGGTTGGTTTTGGCTCCACTTTTCGTGATAACAGAATTCAGCAGTAGGAGACTTAGAGATTTGTTTTTGAAGGATGTTTTGAACTCTTGATGTTAAAAACCCAGAACCTTCCCACTAGTATGATAAGAGTAACTGTGTTACATATTCCTTACAACATAAGAGCTGCTCAGTGAATCAAACACAAGAGACTGTCCTGTTTCTTCTGTCAGTGGTTAGTTTGCAAAGGCTTTGAAGGAGGAAGAAAAAAAAACTCACCAAAACACAGCCACTTAGAAGAAAACTTCTGGAGAGCAGCTTTGAGAAGAGTCCTCCTAAATGTTGTCAGTTGGAGGAAGATACGTACCCTGCTGCACAAGAGTTTATTTTCATTCAGTATTTTTGTTCACTGAAAGTTGGATTAGTGCCATTGTTCTTCTCTGCATCTCAGGCATTTTTCCTGTAGCCATGTTTAGCTCTGTGCCTCCAACATCATGTGGCAGTGTGTGCCACAGGTTGACTTATGTACTCTATAAATTCTCTGTTTCAAATTTTTTTTGCATTTAATATCCTTTATGGGAAAGAGATAAAAGAAATTCTCTTCGTTATTCATTATCTATAGTTCTGGTTATCTATTCTGTTCCCTCATTTACCTTCCCATGAAGCTGAGCAGTCCTTACCTTTTCAGCCTCTGTTTATCTGAATGATTTTTTCCAGGGTTTCTCATTCTACTTGTTTGTCTTTTGGCACTTTCCCCCTAGCAGCTCTGTCTTTGAGATGTATTGACCAGAATTGAACTCAGTAGTTCCCTTGAATGCAGCATATTGTGTGAACACGTTATCCTTTTATTTTGTAATCTCTGAAAGAGTACTGTAATCTACTGGACAGAGCACAGAATTGGAAGGAAAAACCTGGTCATTTTCTAATAGCCGTTTCTCTTTTGGGAGTTTGAAACAATTATTTAGTCCATCTATCTCAGTTATTCCATCTATATGATGGAATAGGTTATAATGGGAGGGCAAAGTATTGTGAAACAGTAAAGCTATAAAAATGCTAAGAAGGCTTTGCCTTTAGTTTTGCATGAGATGAACTATGGGTGTACCTTATTTCAAACAGATCTTGAGAAACTCAGTTTCTCCAGACAGTCTTAATAAAATTTTCACGGGAAAAGGCATGTATAAAAAAGTAATTTCAGTGTTTCAGCTTCTGGGGTTTTCCCTGCATCTTCTAGGAAAGCACTGGAAGAAATGAGACAATGAATGCAGCTGTGTCACACTAAGGTCCATATAGTTCAGTATGCTGGTCCTGTCTGTGACTGAAAGTGAACATCCAGGGATAACTGTAAGAACTGAACTGATGGGAAAAGAGGTTGTGGAGCCTCCTTTGCTGGAGGCAGTCAAGGAGCATCTGGACACAATCCTGTGCCATGTGCTCTGGGATGACCTTGCTTGAACAGGGAGGTGGGACCAGATGACCCACTGTGACCCGTTCTGTGATCAAAACAAGGTTATGGAGTACTTGCCCCAAATGCTTTGACGATCCCAGCTAGTCATTTTTGGAACTTCTCCTCATGTATTTAATCCTCTGAGCCGGGACTGTGTGCACAGTGCTCGGGATGTGGGGGGACCATGAACATGTGTGGCAGCTGTGTCAGAATCACTGTTTGGTTCTCTGTTTCTTTGTAGTGCCTGACACTTGATTTGCACTTCTGACTTGTGTTGAGCGAATGCCACACACTGCTGCTACGGGCAGCATTCCGCTGTTCTGAGTGCAGACTTGAATATGTACAGTGGGTATACTGGGATTAAACCAATGCTGGGATTAGTTGCTGGGAATATTCTTCCCACTGCACCTTTCATTGTCAGTTTTTCAGGGGTTGTGTGTGTGGGAAGGGATGGTAGGCTTTATTCTGCCTGCAATGTGATGCATAATTCTTAGAGATTTTTTTTTTTTTTAAATCAAATTTTATCGAACAAATTCTTTGCAGAGGATCATTACACTGGTAAAACTTCCTCACTTTAACTCTGATAGTTTGTTGTAGTTGTGTGTTTCTGTCTCTTAGGTTGCTTGTATGTTTTTGTTTTGGAGTGCCTGAAATATTTTGGTAATGAGTAAAACTTAGAGGGAAAAGCTCCTTTGAACTGACTGTTTCTTATATGACTGTGTGTGATTGCAGGGTTGGAGCTGGTGATACAGACATTCCATTCCATACCTGTGTTTCCAGTGTGACTGTCTAATCTCCAATAAGTAATCCAGTAATGAGACCTGACTAATTTGTTATAAGTGGTTAAACTTCTAACTCTGACTTGTTAGAGTAATTTTACATGTTATCCACGTAATTTGAATTGTTTCATAAAATGTGTATCTTGCTCTCAACTGCTTTGAATGAGGTTTTGTACTGTAGTGTTTCTCTGGGTAGAAAGAATGAGAGTTAGACCTAATAATCTGTAGGGAGAACCTTAGAAACACTCAAACGGAGAAGCTCAAGATGATGTTTTTTCATGCATTTCTTTGTTACTGAGAAGCAGGGAGGGGAATGGAGGGAGCTTGTTGTAAATAGTTAACATATATACTGCTCAGAACTGGGATTTTTATTAGGGATTCTATGTATGCTTTGTCCTGCTTTCTCCCAGTGGTAGAAACACACTTTAAAAATATCATAAGAAAGATGCGCAGTCTCTCCTGGAACCCTTCAGATGCCGGGAGATTTCACTTAGCATATTAGTTATATACCTTCTCCCAAGTAAATATTTGTTTGATTCCTTTTGCTATTTGGCCTCTTGCTGAGTTTGCCCTGACAAAAGCTAAGGGCAGTGCTACACTACAACAAAAACACAGGCAGCTCTTTGGAGTAGTGTAAAACAGCAGAGAAAGGCTGAAGGTAATCTTGGAAGATAAAGTGAAACTCCTTGCTGTAGATGATGCCTCTTCTTTGTTTGGATTTTCTTAAGCTCTGGCTCCCACGTTATCTCTTGTTAGGCGGCTGTGGACTACTGTGAGCAGTGGGTGCATTAATATGCAACGTTTTTCTGCTTGTAGCTTTTCAGAGCATTAAGTAGCACAAGAGGTATTCATAAGCTGTAGAGTATTTGTGCAAGTGGGAAAGGAATGCGTTGAATACATACCTTTTTTTTAATGAGGTTGACTGCACCTTTTTCTCTGCTTGGCTTCACAAATCTTGTAATTTTGTGTGTGGCATTCATCTTGTTTGGTTTGTTTAAATTAATCTCTTTTTGCCCTTGTACTTCCTGTTTAATTTATGTTTGTAAAGCATTTAGGATGTGTAAAGAATGGGAGGCGAAGTTATTTTTGTTTGTTATTCTTATTGGTCTTGATCCTTCTTCTTGAAATTGTCTCCCACTTTGGTGTGCCAAGGTCACCCCTACATGCAAGTCCACTGTCATTTCTGTTCATGGCTGGTAACTTCTCTCAATAAAAATTTCTGCAGAGAAAAAGTGATAGAAGCCTGAAAAATAAAAGCTTTCTAGGATAATACGTTCGTGTTGGATCTTCATCATCAGTTTAAAGCAGACTCTGTGAGGCTGTACAAACTGATGTCACCTGGCAAAGGCGACAGGGGATTTCTGTTGAAGGGGATGAGAAATCCCTTCTTTGATTTGGGATGTCAGGCTTGTCTATATCCATGAGACCTAGGGATCACTCGCCTACCTTTGAAAAAACAGGCTGTGTTCAGGTGTTACCTTCAGCCAAACCCTCTGCCCTCTCAGTAGGAGTTAAAGATTCAGTGCCCTTTGATAAATGAGTTGATATGTCCTGGCAGGTGTCGCTGACACCATTTGCTTTCTCCTGTAATGTCTTGGGGCTGTGTGTGAGCTATTGCTGTGTTAGTGTAAGGGCTGCTTTGTTTGCCTCCAGTCACAGTCTTGCCAGCCACCAGCTTATTGCTCTAGCCAGTGCTGTGGGTACTTGGAGGAAGAACAGCTAGTGTGAAATAAAGTTCCGGTCTCAAAAAATGTGTTTCCCTTTCAGAAGAATTTCTTATCCCCATCTCCATAATTGAACCGTACAATATTCTTTACAATTTCTTTTCTTATCTGACTTGTTGAGTTCTCTATTCATCCCCAGCCCTTCCTGCAAACCCTTCCTCTCACCAACCCTCCAATGCTTTCTTTGAACCTACAACATCTGTGATCCAAAACAGCAGTTTGCTTTTCAGGCCAGTAGAGCAGTACAGCAAAGCACCCAGTTCATCAAACAGTTGATGAACTGTTGATTTAATCTTCTGAACACAAGAATAATCCCCAGTGTAGTTTTCTGAAACAGGCTGACAAGATCCATCCGAATCATTCAGATCGCTTCCAGTTGCTCAGGTTGTCTGTCTGGGGCTGTGTGGATGCTGCTCTCAGGTGGCAGTGGCTCTATCAGTCTCCCAGGGCACAGCCTTTGATGTTTAGGGAATGGAAGATCCTGTCCTGTGCCTGTATTAAATTTCTGAATGGGAACAAACTGAAAAGGGAACAAACCTGAAATCATCATCTGAACCAGTTCCAACCTCCCATCCTCTTTTCCTTTTCAGTTTTCCTTAGACATTAAATGCCATGCTGTGGGAGGAGGAGGGAGGGCAGCATCCCTGATTTCTGCTTTCTGTGGGTATCCATTAGGGCTAAACAGCATCTAGAGGAAGCTAATCCTCCTCATAGACTCCCTGTCTGCAGGGAGAGGTTCCTTCCTTGTTGCCGTTGGCCAGCTCACAAACTGACTTTGTTGTACCTTGTGCTCAATTCACCCATTTAATGGCTTTTTTGCTGAAAGCTTATGAAGTGTAGTAGTTAATATACCTCAGTACACAGCTTTTAGAGATCAGATAAATTGATTGGTAATTTGATGAACTCAAAGAACATCTATAATAGGGTAACTAAAATGTTTTAGATGTCAGCACAGCCTCTCTGCCTTCTCTGCAGTGTGTACGTTCTCTCTTCAATATGTGTTGACTGGTGTACAGTACATTACATCAAATTACAAGCAGCCTCTATGCAAACAGCAGCTAAGTGTTTGCTTCCTCTTCTGCCTGCACGATTAGTGCAGAGATGCGTTTGCAGTCTGTGTGCTGGAGGGTGAACTGTCAGAGCCTTACGGTGATTTTGTTTCCCTGGCATTTAGAGTACCTTTGCAGAGGGAGAGAATGATGCTTATGGGCTGCTTCATCTTGGAGGAATCCATCCTCAGGCTCGACTTGTGAAATAAATGTGGCAATGTGTGGTTTGAACTTAGTGTCTTAACACTGAATTTAGCAGCTGAATTTAGATAACAATCTGGTATCTGGTCTCATCAGTGTATCACTATGAAGACTTGTTAAAGGCAGAACAAAAAGACCTAGAATGTGATCTTGTCTCTTTGTTAGAACTCAACACTGGAGCATTTGTCAAGTCTAGTCCAAAAAGAGCAAAACAAGAGGTTCTTTTGTCTTACTTCTGAGAGCTTTCCCCATTGTCTGATATTTCTGATACCCTCCCTCAGCATTTTTTATTCAACCCAATTTTCCCCTAATTTCATTCATTTTCTCATTGCCCAATAATTTAAATTTCTGATTCCTCCCTCTTTGTGCTGTTTACATGCTTGTTTATAAGCAGGATTGGTATTTATAAATGTGTGTATGTATAGTTATATAGATAACACTGTTACCAGTAAAACCAGTGCTACTTTTCTAATGGAAAGCGGCACTAGCATGCACGCACCCCTGCAGTTGTGCACACATGCACATACTGTCTGTCTGACCTGTTTTTACTGAGGTGCAGTTGTACCTCAACAGCAACTACATCACCCTGCTGCAATAAATACCAGTGCTGCCTGTTATTTCCGTGTAATTTGCCAACCAGTGTACAATTAATTTCTGGCCCTGTTATTGCAATGTTGGCTATTTTATGAAACTGTAGAGAGTTAGCACAGTGAATTGATTAAATGTGTTCCAGACCTTAGGCTGGAGTCTGCGTGTCTGCTGGGATTTCAATGATTGAAGCTTGTGCTTCTCTTGGGATATTCCAGATTTAGACTTAGTCTTGGAAATTGGTTCAGGTAGACAAAACTTCCCAGTTTGTGGAATTCACTTGCATAAGAGCCTGACTTTGGGGAATCTGAGATTTCTATTTCAGCTCATAGTGGTCCTTCCACATGTGGGAGAAAAAAGGCCATTACTATTGTGACTTAAAAACAAAGCCAACACCAGGATTCATTTTGAAAAGGTCCTTAAAATTATGGCTCTGCCCTTACAGAATATGCTGTCATCATGATAATGGAAAATTTGGCTAATAATTACTCTATAAATTGACTCCCCAGAACATCTCAAATTTGTGCTGAATTAAGTAGTGCCAAGATCAGACTTTTAAAAGGAACTACTCCATATTTACAGTGGCTGTACCTTCTGAAGTGTTTAGTAGTTTACTGTGGGTGTGTTAAATACATGTTTCATGACAGCCTGGGGCCACTTCTCTGAAGGTTTTTTCCCCATCTGCCAGTCATTTTAAAGAAACATAAATAAAAGAACTACTCCAATTTCTTGAACATATAATGCACGTTCCCCAGAGACCAGGGTGACTCAGAAGTAGCTTGTAAATAACATGTTCAATGTTTTTAAATAGATGTGTACCATCAGGCTCGCAGTGAGGTCTTCAGCCACTGCAGTCTTGCTTTGCCAGTCACAGAATTTGATCCTGTGATGATTAGGGGTGGGTTTTTGTTTGGTTGGTTTTGGGGTTAATTGGTGGTTTGCCCATACATTCTTCTGCCCCAAGAATGATACTAGATGCAGTTTGCCAGCAAACACTTTGGCTCAAATGAAGATTTCCTGGCTCACTCATTTGCATTTTAGCTCCATTGTAAATATGAAGTAATGGCTAAATTTTGTTTTGTTTTTGTTAAAAATAGTGAACATACATCTCATATGCAGTAGAACTGTCTGAGAGTTGAGCCCTGACAAATGTGGGGAGGAGATTGCCCTGATAGGTGTTCAGCAATGGAGTGGCCAGCAGGTAAAAGATGTTGCCCTGCACAGGGGACAGCAACAGTGAGGAATGGCCACAGAGCCAGGACACATCGAGAGGCTGCTGAATCGGTGCCCATCTCCAAGGAGGCCACAGAGGAGGAAGAGATGGGAGAAGAAAATGTGGGAGCTGAGATAAAGCTCTAAGCCTCTGGTTTGAGAAGACTTCTAATAACTAGGTTATTTTATGAGAAGAGCTAGCTTTTCTTTTCCTTCCCAATTACTGCATTTCAAGTCTTTTAATAAGAAAACCAGCTTAATTCCTTCTCCTTTCTTCTCCCTCCCCATTCTTCTGAACAGAAGCCAAATTTTTTCTTTCATAATTTCAAGCTTCAAGGTTGCTTTGAGCCTGCATGCCTGGGTCAATTGAGGNGTACTGGATGGTACACAGAAATCATCTAATTTGCCCTGACATGCAGCAAGCTTTGAACTGGCTGGACTGTGGTTCTTGATCAGAGAAGACGACTCATATGGGCGTGTAAAAATGCTGTATTGTGTGCCTGTCTGAGCATGTATATGCATTTTTTAACCTCATTTTTCATAATAGTTATGTATACCACAGCATTTCCTTTGGCTGTTTAGGGAATGAAATGTAGTGTATGAGACCTTTCACCTTTAGGTCATTTGTTGAAATGCAGCTTCCGTTCACAGCAGCAAAAAGCCGTTACTGCCTGATGGCTAATCACTCATTCGTGTGGCACTGAGATAACTCTTCGTTCAGTTAGAGACAAGGGTTTGTTACAGGAAGAACAACAAAAAAAATCCCCTATAATAGTGTCCTACCTGCCGATTTCTGTGATAGGCACAGAGCGTCCCAGGGAGGAACACTACATTTGTCCTTGCTGGCTGAAAACAGGACAGTGCTGGGTTTTAAGTTTGTGCGTTCATTTGTTCTGTGGAGAGAGGATTTAGCTCCAGGTCTGAAGTGTTTGTGGTGTTTGCTTTTATTCCCTCCTGTTGTTCCCTAGCAAAAGCGTAGTTCTGTCCCTTCTTTGTGTGCCTGTTGTCTGAGCTCAAGCTGTTCCCAGTTGAAGGGCTTGAATTTTTTACTTGGTCTTGTCCAGATATAGGTGAAATACTGATACTTTTTTTTCATGAGCCTGAAAAAAATATCCACTTATAACAAACCCTGTTTCCCAAGCCTCTTTTTGTTACAAAGTTTATGAGCTACAGCAACAAACCCCTGATAATTAGTGTGCTTATATCAAAATGTTTCTCCTGGAACTTTAGGCCTACCTTTATTTCATCTTCATTTAGTGCGAAGTTCAAGGTCTGAGTAGATTTAGCTTGTGTCTATGGGTGTGTGGTATGCCATGCATGTGGCATTCTTCCATTTACGTTCCTGAGAAGCCTTGGCAGCAAGGCGTTGTGAGATTTTTCAGGTTTAATGTTAATAAGTAATTATTCCTGTTATTATTTAAAAGTGAGACCTGCCTTGCTGCCTTTCCTCTGCCTGGATTCTGTAATGAAAATACCACGACCAAGCTGGTGGTGACCCAAAGCTGTGTAAGGCGACGGGTGATGTCCTGCCCCAGGGTTGTGTCTGGAGTGGTCTCTACCTGAGCACGGGAATGAAGGGGTTGTGTGGCAGCCCTTGCTCTCTGTGGGTGTTTGATTTTCATGTTAATGTTTACAGCTCAATAGCCCTGCTGTGAAAATGCCTCTCTCCGTGGACTGGAGGTCTGTGGTTCTTCTGGGCTTCTCTTTGGAGCCTTCCCTCTGCCAGTTGCAGAGATGTCTCTTCAATGCCTCTTTAGAGGAGGCAAAACAGCTGCATTAAAAAACAGGTGAAAGAGAAGATTGCTAAAAGCAGAGAGAATGAGCCTGTCAAACGATGGAAAGGAAATTGCTTACAAATATTTTCTGATTTCTTTCTTATCCCTTCTGCCATCCTTTCTCCTTTGTCCTCATTGTGGTTTATTTTTATCTTAGGATAAACATCGTATTTATTTTCTGTTTGCTGTGTGGAGAATTTCAATCTTTTGAATAGCAAAATACATATAAAAAGATACTAGTATTCTTTTCTCTGGAATAACTGATGCCTTGCAGGGAGAACTAGAGGTTATGTGACAGTGGTATTGTAAAGGCAGGCCAAAGGAATCTGTTAATCCATTTTCTTTTTATTGTTATCAATGTTTTGTTTTATGTTTTATTTTCCTTTTTAAATAATAATCAGTATTTCTTTATAGAAATAGCTTAACACCTATTTTTGCCACTTGTAAAATACATCGTTGCTTTACGTTTGTCCAACAATCCCTAATAAAGGAGAATGACATAAAGATATCTTTTGTAATACTTTTTTTGAGCTGTGGAGCTGGGAACTTTTTCCAGGTATTCATTAACTGAGATTTCTAGCTCACTGGAAGATAAGTGAACATCGTCCCCATTTGAAAAGTGATACCTTAATGCTTGAGATTAGTATTTTCTATAATAGCTATTGTCTCTTCACTTTTTGGTTGTCCGGGTATGGTGTATTTCTTCAGATGTGCTGATTACCCGTAAGTTGAGCTTGAAGTTTTGAATAATGAGCTCCTGAGCATCTCCAGACAGAGCCGCAAGCCAGCAGGCACTTCTGAAAGTGCGGATTTGTCTGTGTCATTAACCGCGCACAGTGACCTGTGAAGTCCTAGCAGTCTTTTTGGCTGTAATCATTAAACCAGCCTCTCCTACTGGATAAAATGGGAAAAGAGCCTGCAAGCACAGTGAGAGAACCTTGACTGAAAATACAAATATCTTCAGAAAATGCTCTGGGAGTAATAGTAATAAAGAAGAAGTACAGTGGCAAAATAAATTGCTGCTGATACAATTTTTCTTCCTCTCTCAAGTTTGCCTCTAGTATGGCAGTTTTTCTCCCTTCAATAAATAAATGCAAAGATGGGAATCGCTGCCAAAAACTGTCACATTTCTGGAACTTTCAGCCCCTGATTATTCACATTAAGCCTCTTCTCCCCCCACCCCCCAGCAGTACAGTATCCTGAATATGTACACCCACCATTCTGTCAGATCTGTGCAGTCTGCGTCTGGTTCATCTTCTGTGTCTTTGATGTGCTCCATAACGTAGGCAAAGAGAGGTCTGATAGTCTCTCTAAAAACCTGACAGTTTGTGTGACAATCTGTCCACGAATCCACAGGCTCCTTGTCAACCAAATGAGCCTTTGAATATCAGAGGTTTCAGAACAGTGCTTGCAGCATTGCATATGCACCAAGGGGAGAGTACAACAGGCTTCCTTGTAACCTGAGAGATGTCTGCATTTTCCTTAATCATTCCAGGGACATCTCATCATTGCTTGTTGGCTGGTTCTCAGCCCCGCACATGTCGGGGTTATTTAGCAAAGCTTGATTTACTGGAAACTGCACATGGAGAATAATTTGTAGTTGGGGGTAGGGGAAAAACCCTGAGAGGGGGTGGAACTTCCAGGCTTTAGCTTACTTCTGTTTTTTAGTGGGTTTTTGTTTGTTTCTTATAGTGACTCTCTTCCCTACAGTTCCTTTACCCATGCAAGTGTATTGATATGATGCATTTTCTTCAGTATTCTCCAGTTCTCTTGCACATCCTTGGGTTCCTCTATTCTACCTTCCTCTGGGAACCCAGTATATTGCATTCCTTAGCTACCTGTTGTGTAAAAGGATGGGGTCATGAATTTAACTTAGCTTTTTTTTTTTTTTT
>VZRF01005730.1:69149-151906 GCA_013396875.1 Vireo altiloquus
TGGGACAGGAACTGTTAACTGGACCAGCTGCTGCAGTTTATAAATGGGACTTAGGGATATTCTCAGCAGAGAAAGATGTGAGTTTTAGCTGCAGTATGACTGTCCGAGGTGGTGGGAGTTTTGTTGGAGGCTGCGTCAAATACCAGCTTTGGCATGTCAGCATTAAACCCTAGTTAAAATGTTCCTTCCTTCCTTCCCAAAATAAGCTCCTGTGACAGGCCTGACAGGGGAATGTGCTTCGTATCTTTTTTATTGTATGACAAGTGCTTGATGGCTGCCAATTTTGTTTAGTGGTTTTTTTTTTCCTCTTTATTTCCCCTTGAAAGTGCTGGTCAGCCTTTGAGTGCAACTTTCACCTGCATTTCTCGGCACTCTTGATATTCTGGCAATTTCCTTCTTTCTCTCTTCTCCCTTAGTATCGATTCTCTGCATTCCTATCACTCTTTCATGGACAATGCCTGGTTGTTTGAGGCAGCATCCTGTGATCTCAGAGTTCATCCTGGTTGTGTGGTGGATCTGCTGGTAGGACCCGGGTACCCGTGCGGGATGAGTTGTGCAGCTGCCCAGCACAGGTGCTGGGATTTGGCAGGTGGTGCTGTGCCCTGAATGCCATGAGCACCGCGTTATCTGCGCAGGTCAGCCAGTGCAGGACTTGTCTGAAGCAGATGCTGAAAACTCTTGATGTTTAATCAATGCCTGGGAAGGCTGTTTACCTGCACTTGTCAGGTATAATTGATTCGGGCATTTACTGTGAATTCCTCACCTTAGCTAAACTTCCCACTAGGAGGAGAGCAGGGTGATACTCCCCTACAGCAGTTCTGGCGTTAATCTGGGCCTTTCATGATGCTGTTGCTGTCCTTGTCAGAAAGCCTGAGTTACCTGCTGGCATTTTATGGCCTTTCTCTTTGAAGCTGCTTTTACTTTCCAGAGTTTGTTTAAAGAATTGGCAATGCTTTGTTTTTAGTCTTTCAGAAGGGTGTGTTTTAAAGCAACCTCATATAAACACAGCGTTTCTTTTTCTTTTCTCCTTCTTCCCCTTTTAATTGCTTCTGTAGTAATAATTTCTTTTTTACTGGTTGCCTTTCTGACTTGAAGATAACATGAGGCTTTTCTGCATATTTCCAGTGAGGCACTTCAAGCTTTTGGAAATCCCTAATACCATTTTGCTGTGGGGTACCTGTTTTAATTAGACTCTTCTCAGGATACCTTCATAGAGACAGTCTGACTCTGGGGTGGGATCACGGTCTGGGTCTGTAAACCCATTTTCACTTGGGTGGAGTATCTCTATGTGGGAGCCTCATTCTGGGAGGTCCTGGGATTCGTATTTTTGTTTGAGTCACCATGTGCTTTAGGGACTGTAGCTTAACCTTTTTGTACCTAGTTTGTTATCCACAGGATAAACCCAGCCGTGTGCCTTCTCCCCAGCTCTGCCTCCCTCAAGCTTTGTGGAGATCGGTGTTCTGTGGGATTTTATCTTTGGGAAGCTTTCTAGATATGCTACAGAATTAATATTTTGCTTTCAACTCAGGATAATATTGCAGACATGAGAACATCTGTTCAAAGAGGAACGTACTTCTGCTCCTGACTAGTTTAACTTGCCTGTGTTCTTACTGTGGACACTACTCTCTTTATGCTTTCTCTGAATCTTAATCCAAAATTTATGATCTCACAGCTTATTGCCGAAGGAAAGAATAGAATGACACAAATTCAATGCTCTCATTTCATTATTGGTCTCAGCGGGAGGAGTGGATGAACCCACACATGAGCAGCAAACAACAGAGCTGTGTTTAGAAGTTGGCTTTGGCTGAAAAAAATCTTTTTTTCTGTATCAGCAAGCTGTTTGTAGTTCCTTGCATCTTTTCTCTGTTACCTTTTGATAAAAAAAGCATATGAATTTTCAAAAAAGCAGTTTAACCCTTAACTTCTGTGCTCTGGTAATATGCTCTATAGGCATGTTTCTCTTCCTTGTTAATTGGCTTTTATTTGTATGTGCACTTGATGGGAAGGAGGAAATGTGAATGATCTCCTTGAGCTGACTGCTGGCTGATACCAGCAAATGGGCTGAGCAGGAACTCCAGAGGTTCTTGCAGCATATTCTGAAATTCCCAAACTCCCTGTTTTGGACCAAAGCTGATAGCAGAGATTGATTATGTGGGTTGATTTTAACTCATCCGTAGGGTCATCCAGTGAACAGATTGGTTCGGCTCATCTGCCTGTGTACCTGTGGGAGGGATGCAGGTACATGGAGTAATTTTTCAAATCTATTAAGAGCCATTTGCATGAGACTTCTCTGTGGTGAGAATGAACAGCCTGACCTGCAGTGCATGTGAACCAGCAACCCGGTGAGGTGTGGGGAACCTGGGTTTGCCTTTGCTTCCCTGAGGCACTGCTGGGAGCAAAGGTGGCTCCTGAAGCTGGCACTGCCTGACGTTTCTCTGTAGCTTCCCGGAGTTCCTCATGGCAGCAGTTGCATCCAGGGCACGTGTGTGTTTTCTGTCCCCAACAGTGTGCAAGCAGGCCACAGTTGTGCAGCTTCTCAGGATGGTGTGAGGTCTTATTTCTGGCTTCAGAAGCAGCTGGAAGGAGGAATTTGAATGTCTCCCAGCTGACGTTTAATTTGTAAGAAGTAATCTTTACTTTCCTTACCTGTTTCTCTCACAAATTTGTGGTGCCCCTGTGGGGCACACAGTGTATTTCCCCACTCACATCACTGCCTCTTGTGCTCTTTTGGATTTGAGAGGGGCTTGCAAAGGGCATTTTGCTGGAAGGTGGTGAGCATGGATGTCAGGAGAAGGGATCGAAGCAACACGTCTGTCAGGTGCGAGGCAGATTGTGCCATCTAATCCCCCAGCTGTCGTCTGCAGCATTTGTCAAGGCTTCCACTGCCCTGCTCTGTTTCATCAGAGCTATCACTGGCATTCATCTAGGCTGGCAGCGTTTCAACAGCTGTTAATCCGCTTTGTATCTCTAAACACTGTGACCACTGACAAGCTTCTGTTCTCCGAGGTGTCAAAATACCTCAAGATAGCTGTGGTGATGGTGGTTGGGTTTGTTGGTTTTAAATCAAGACACCTTCCGATCTATTGACCCAGACCGAACCTGATGAAGAAATCTTTGTCCCAGTGTCAGTGGTTTTTAATGCTGCAGCTTGATGTTCACAAATAATTTCACCCAAAATCTGATTAATTTCTAGTTCCTCATGCTTGTTTTGCTCAGTTTTCTGTTTTACATGTTACCGTAAGTAGCACGTTTGACTGAAGTTGTAAGGAATGTGGTTTAATGTCAGTGTGAGAATGAGCTGGCAGGGCTTCTCTTTATGCTTCAATTACTTTCCCTCCTGAAATAACCCTGAGAACTCAGTCTTCTGCTATAATGTTTTCTTACTTTCTTTGCTATATGTTCTGGAAAAGGCCTGGGCAGTGTAGTGAGGTGTAGTAGTGTGAATGTTGGAGTTTCTCTGCATGTTTGCAGCCAAGGAGGAATGCTGAATTAAAATTAGTCCAAATTTAGCTCTACGTTTTAAAATTGATTCCCTTTGGAAGGGAATTTTTAGCACAAGGGTGTTTTGGAAGAGTGGAGAGCAAGGGTATAGCAGCAAATCTGTTGTAGAAAAACAGCAGGGTAAAGTGGTTCTGTTGCACTTTAGGCTCTGGTTATGTATTTTTTACAACTTCTTGGTGTTTTTATTATTTGCTACGAACCATCATTTAATAGCAGGGAAAAATCTTTCAAACGAACATTTCTTTGCTTAGTTTGTTTGTCCTCTCAGGAGAGCTCTCTCCCCGTATGACAAAGCTCTGATGTTCTGAAGTTGACTCCCCTAAGGCTCAGCTTTATTGAGAGAAGTGAAACATTTTAGGTGGTTCATTCATTCTTTCTGTGTCTTTTGTTATTTGAGCCCTTACGGTTTCCTTTGGTCATGTTTTTAAACTTATTTCTGCAACTAAGACTGCCAGGAGCTTTATTTAATAATAGTTGAGGTCTCATGTTCAACTTTTTCTGTGTGAGCTGCCATTTTATCTCAAGCATCAAATATTGTGAAAGCAAATTAAAAGCAGCATTCATGTCTTGTAATTTTGTGTGGAATGTTCTCTCTTTTACTGTACCACTGAATGTCATTTTATGAAGATAAAGGACTCCACTGAGACTACAGACAGCTCAGACTTTGTATCAAGTGCAAATACCACACCTTGATCCTGCTGAATAGCCTTTGTGTGGCTGTGACCCTGCTGAAGTTGGGGGAAGTGCTCAGGTGGCTCCTGGCTTAGCTCCTCATTTGCAACCGTATTAAAAAGCCCTGGAATGTTCTAGGCCACTGGAACGTTCTCTCCTGCTATAGCATGGTGGGTAAACTGCTGAAAATGAAGCAGATCTTGTGTCTGAAGTAGTATAGATGAGAATATTTGGAAAACTATTCTGTTAGTAGAAGCCCCAGATCACAGAACCTGCTGTGACTGTGCCCATGCTAAAAGGCCCTTCTCTTGCCCATTTAGCCCATTTGTTGCTCATTTAATGTTTAGGACAAAAGGGAACGTGACTTTCCCAAGGTTGGAAAGGGTCTAAAGGCCTAGGAAAATGTATTTGAAAAGTCTTGCTTGTTGAATAAACTCAGATTTAAATCTTTTTATTACTTGGGGAAGCATTTAAAGGTACTGATTCATAGCATTAGTAATATTGTTTCATTGGATTTTAGAGGTTTTGGAGGGGAGAAGTCTGAACCAACAGCAAGAGGCCCAGTTGGATCACACGCAAAGATGTTTCCTTTAAATTTTTAAAACTCAGCAGCTTTATCTGCAGGTTGAAGGTGTTCTGTTCCCCTCCTCAATCTCTGAGTGGTGCCATGTACCTGTTGGTTGCTTTGAGGCCAAGTCTTTCTTCCTTTCTCTCACTGAGATTGCTGCCTCTCTGTTCAGGCACTCACTTGCCTGCTTTTAGCAACTTCAGAATCCAGAACTAAAGCCCAGATTCCTTTCCCGGCTATTTTTGTCCATGTTCGTAGTTATGTTGAAGATGAGCCTGACCGAAGTGCTGGGCAGTTGAACTCTCTCTAATAAACTGGGTAAGGTTGTGCCACAACCACTTTAATCAGCAGTACATCCAGCAAATGATTCTGTTGGCTCTCTTTCCTTTCTTTAGGTGGGTTAAACGCGACCTCATGCTGGGTCTCACGTACAGCATATTTGTTCCTGTTTTCCTCTCCCGCTGCTGTTTCACTGCAGAGTGCTGCAGGCTAATAGTATCTGACGGGGCTACTTCCTATTGCCTGAAAAATGTTTAATTTTGCTACCTTGCTTTCTCTTTTTCCCAGTTTCTCTCTTTTTCTCTCAGATCCAGTCCCTTTGAGAAATCAGACAGTATGAAATATGAAAATTGCTTGGGTAGTAATTGGAGAAACGGTGAGACCTTTGAAGCCCAATGGAGATAATGCTTACATCTACTTATTCACATTATTTAATTTTTAATGGCAAATTTAATTAATGAAGCACAGGTCTCGTGGTTTCATGTGTGAATAAGTAACAGCAGGGAGCTGTAAGTCGTGAGGTCTGTTTACAGGCCAGAGAAAAAGGCACCATTAAAAGCTGAACTTTTCAATATAGGAAGGAGAAAAATGGATTTAATAGCATTGAAATTTGACCGCTATGTAACAAGTAAGTAAACAAAAACATTAATGATAATTTGTCGGTAAAATGCATTTTGAAGTGTTTAGTCCTCCATGATTTCTCAGATTAAATCTGTTTCCTAGGTCATAGTTTGAAAAAGCAAAATCTATTCTGTGGTTTTTTCGGTATATAACATAAATTCAGGCACCAGAGATAAAACACCTAAATATAGCACCTTGAAGCCCAGTCTCTGAAAACCTTTATAAACCTTCCAATTAGCTGAGCTTCACACAACTTCAGAGATATAGGCAGCTGTTATCCCTCACTTGCAGATGGAAAATGGTGACTTGCCCAAGATTGCACAAGTGGCAGAACCACTAAGAGAACTTGAGTTATATCTGTCCTTTCCTTTTTCCAGCCACTGAACAATATGTATCAGCTCATCATGCGCAGGACCACAGCTGCATTTTTGGGAAAATAAATGAAGAAGGGCAAGAATAGTATTCTATATAAAATGACCAAATTTGGGGAGAGACGAGATAGCAGCTCGAACCGGCCCTGAATGAATAGCTGTCCTCATAGCTTTCAATACCATTTTGTCACTTTTTCTAATTGATTATTGCATATTTTCTCCTTGTGCCTTTTCAGAGTAAGAGCCTTGCAGATGAGCTTTGAGTGAGGCAGTTGCCAATGGAGTCCAGAGGCTTTGCCTAAAGCTGCTTTATCAGTGGTTTAGCGACACAAGACCTTGTAGTGCAGTCGCTGGGGGAGTACAGCCATTCCCTCCTGCTGATTGTGCCTGGGAGGCTCCTCAGTGCAGCCAGAGGAGGAATTCATCCTCCACATTTAGCGGCTGAGCGGTTGTGAGCTAAAACTCTTTCTGTGCAAGTTCAGGAGAATTGAATGCAAACCTCTTAAGCCCTGCAGCAAGACACTCAAGACTGTTTGGCAGCGCCTTAACTGATACCTGATACGCCTCCCTATGTTGTTAAAAGACTAACAGACTGCATAATTTTCTTTTAAAGAATATGTAACATAAGTAGAAGCACTGAAATGCAAAATGGATTTTCCAGTGCTAGCAGCCAATTTTGATACTTGCATGTCAGTAACTTACAAGATCCTTCACAGCAATTAATGAAAGAGGAGAACAAAACACGACCAAACTCAGAATAACTTAGTGCTCGAAACACCTTGTTTTTGTGGTTACATGGAATAATCAAAGCTCATGGTTGGTTGATAGCGACCTCTTCCCCCTCTTTCCCTTCACAAAGGTGAAGCTTGGAATGAAGGATGTGTTGTGGCCTTGATGAATTTTGCTGAAAATGAAGTTGACTCTTAAACATTTCTGGTGTTCTTTGAACTGAATATTCTGTTTGTTGTTGGAAATTGTTATTAATTATAGAAGATGACTTTGTGACAAGATGAGATCTGAGACGCCTTTTTAGAGCTGAGCATTCTATTCTTTGTTTCAGAATGCAGAGATCTACAAGCTGACATCAGAGCAGTACCAGGAGGCTGCCACCAAGGCAGAGGAGCGGATAAAGTGAGGAGCCATTTTTGTTCTTTTCAGCAGTTCCAGTTGCATTTCATAGCATTTTGTGTGTAACTACTGGTTGTTTCTGCAAACAGAGTGTGAAGTTACCTCCTGTCAGGTACGGAGGGGGCTGAGGAGGTGTAGACTGGCATCCTCTCTTTCTGTGCCAAGCTTGACAGAGTTTAGTGTAAAGTTGATAGATCTTGCAAGGAAGGATGAGGGAGAAAAAAGGGACTTAAAAAATTAATATTAAATAGGAATATTTACTGGGGTTTTCAAAATAGCAATGGAACATGTTTAATCTGTTCCAACTTTGACCCAGTGTATTTAACCTACACACTGCAGCATTGGGCTGGTGCATGGGAGTAGGAAGAATGCCACCACTTCTTAAGTTTTCGTTGTCCAGGGGAAAAAAGGTAAACATTCTAAATCTCATCTCTGTTAGTTTCAAATTAGAGTTGTAATTTTCATGAATGCTTTCTTAGAATGGGTGCAATGATTTTTCTGGTCTTTTTAATTGGCCTTAGCACAATGAGTGGACCTTTAATGTTGTCTTTTTACCATGAGCATATATAGTGTCTAAATTATATTTGTATTTGCCAGTAGTGTTATATAACTTATTGTTCCACATGCACTAACAGCTGCCCAAGAAAAAATATTTTCTGTAATTCTTTAATATTAATGAGGCTAAAGCAATTACACTGTCAAGAGCAGCACTTGGAATCTCAGTTGGGTAAACAGTTGGCCAACATGCAATAAACTGGAGTAGCAGCATATGTAGTCCGGTTGGGTCCAATCCAGACTCTACAATACTTAATTGCGTAAATAGATAATATAATAGTGATGAATATGTTAGTGGGGTGTGCAGTTTATTGTGCTGTCTTTATTTAAAATTATGTTTGACTGCCAAAGCGTCACATAACCTGTTGTAATTTCACATTTTTGTTTGGACAGTCAAGCAATAAGTTGCTAAAGAAGCCAAAATAAGGCAGCTAACACATTGCTTGCATTTCCATACTGTTTTCCATAGCAGAATTCTAAGTTCTTTCTTTAAATAAAATTTTAAAAATTCATAGGACATAACGTTCTGATAGTCTTCGATCAATTGAATCTTTTCTTGAATTTGCTTCTGCAAATGTGTGGTCAATTGTTGTGAACTTTTGTAGGAGTGATTTATCCTTGTGACTTGGTGAAAGAAGCGATTGGGACTGGGGATTATGTTCTTCACTTATTGTCACAGACTATAACTACCTATTTTTTATGGTACTCTGAAGGTTGGTTCCTGATGTTTCCATTTCCTTTGGTCTGTTCTGTTTCTTGTAGAGATGAAGACTGGTAATGTAGGAAACTCAGGAATGCAACTATTTCTTGCAAACATTAGTGCCAGAGACCAACACAAATGCTAATGAGTTCCTTCTTTCAAGATTCAGAGAGTGATGAGTGCTTACGGTCTCTTAAGGGTTTCTTCCCCTTTTCTTTGAGCCTTTATCATCTAACAGTCCCTGGATTCTGGCATTATTGTACAGTGCTCTTGTATTTGAGGCAATATGAACTTGAGCCATTATAAAGGGACAGATTCCTTGGGCTGTCTTCTTTGCAGCAAAAAGAGAGGCCTGCCCTAATATGAATTTTGTGTGAAAAGATAACATGACTGGGAGTGTCTTGAAAAGGGACAAGTTGAGTGGCACAAGTGAAACTGAGGGGTGAAGGTGAACATCATGCATTCTATTTCTTTACAGGAGAAATTGCTGGCAGTAGCCAGGATTGCACTGAGCTGAGCATTGGAGTTCATGATCTGGGACTGATAATGCTCTTTGATAATTGTACATGCAAGAAGAATCATTGCTTTCCCCCATCAGCCTGCAGTGTGTCTCTTCTAGCAGCATGCAGTGACCCTTTTCAGGTCATTGTGTACAACACACTGTACAAACACTCCTGAACAGTTCATGTGCCTCACATCTGGCCAGGTTCCTTGCTCCTCTGGCATCCATGCTCAATTGGTAGGACTTGAAGTGAGGTTCTCTTGTTAGGTGTCCTACATTCAAGTCTTTCCACAGCCTGTTTATGGTAATAACTTACAAGATCGTATGACTTCGGTGGAAAGAAGAGTTTGCTCATCCTGTTTCTCACTTTCATATTAGACATACAAGCACAGTAGGTGATAAGATAGGTTAGACTGATTTATGCAGATCTAGTTCTTTGGTTCGCAGGAATAAACTGTCACTCCTGCAGAATTATGTGAAATGGAATATAGCCAAAGTATGAATGAAGTGCAGGTCTGCCTGTTTCCAGTGCTGGACTATGATGTCTCTTTAAGGAAAGGAAACCAGGAATGGCACTTTCTCCATCTGCAGAGTCCATATCCTTCAATACAGCATCTCTTCCTTAGCTTGTATTATCCCTGTTACACTGTGATCTGACCCTGGCACTTGTGCCTTGTGAGACCAATCTACCCTGTATCTGTTCTCCTCTGCCACTGTGTATCAGCAGAGCTGATGGAGGAGAAGGGAAAGAGAGCTGGGCTGTTTCCACAGTGAGTATTCTGTTTTTCAGAGTCCATGTCAAAGGAAAGAGAAGAAATATCTGAAACAAAACCCCAGTGTTTTCTTGGCATTTAATGACTTTTGTAGTTCTTCTGTCAATACTTACAGCTCTCCACAAGTGGTCAAGTGTTCTGTGGCCTGTTTCCTCTCCCTAGTGATTGTCAAGTATTGCAGGATTTAGGAATATTGTACACCTTTCCACCAGTGACCCTTCACAGCATACCTGTGAGGTAGGCAAATAAACCTTCCTGTCTCCCTTTGTATAAAAACAGAAGTGAAGTACTTAGTGCTGAGCTTCATATTAAATCACTGACACAGTCATTAGCTCTTGGTTTCTACTTCAAGGCTTTATGCCTGCATGGCCTGACTTGTGCAGTGGACTTTGTTCCTCATCTCTTCACCTGAAGCCAGCCTGCTCCCATCTCCACACACCTCCTATCGGAGTGTCTCCTTCTCCTTTGTTCTGGGCTCTGTCCAACCTGTTTTATTTCCTCCCAGGAAAACGATCCTAGCAACAAGATACCACTGAGTACAGCTTTCAGCACCTTAGGCAACTTGCCCTTGTTGCTTGCATGCTGTGGTGAATTGGACAGTTGCCACGGACATATTGTCTCAACTATGTTGTTATAATTGGTGCATTATTATTTTTCTCTTTTGTTAACCAACAGAATTAAAGTCAGGGGACCTAGAACTTCCCCCCCTTCTTTCCCTGTTTAGCAAACTGTGCACATCAGTAACCACCCACAAAGGAAGCAGCGTGTAAATAAAAAGCCGGTGCTCCCCGCCCTTCCCTTCGTTCCACATCCTTTTCTCAGTGTTCATAGAGCCATGACTCAGACTGGGTTTAGAGAAGACAACTTGCTAATCCCCTCCCTGCTACAGAGAATAAAATGGCATTTCATTCCAAGCTCTATTAATGCACTCGCTCCAGGGATAAAGCAGCACTCCCAAAAGGCAGTGGCCAAATTTTTTTTCTGTTGCGTTGTCTTTGTCTTCTTTTGAGTGTTACATTTAGATTAGCTTCTGAGGATTAAATGTTATTACAGTCCCTGAATCTGTTAAGGGGAAGGAAAAAACCATCAGTAAAGAGGTTATGGCTTAGTACAGCACTCTAGATTTACCCTCAAAATGCTGGTTTTGTTTTTTTAGTGATTTATTTTCTTTTGTGAAGGTTGTCTTATCACTTTTTAAGAATTTATTTATTTCTATGGTTGTTTATTTTGGATGCAAAAATTGGCCTGGGTGGGGGTGTGATTCTAAAAGGTAAAACTGCAGGAGTCAGGTGAGGGGATTAGGAAGCTGTTAAAAGATAAAATTTTTCTGAAGCTGAGTTTCCTTCTGAGATCTCCCTATAGTTTTCAGAACTGTTTCTGAAGGTGCTTACTGATGACTCTGTTGCTTTGCATGTTGTGCTGTGAGGACTGCATATGCTTTGTGCTGTTATCAAGGAGTGCGTAAAGAATGTCAGTATCTTATCCTGGTGGAGATCAGCCTTGAATCCAAGGCAGCTTTCTGATGGAGAAACTGCCAAAGAGATTTACTCCATGTGGGACTTAGTATGTAAGAGTTTGATTTAATAGTCCTAAGATCTTTAAACTTAATGGACATGAGTATTTAAGGTGATTATGTTAGAGAAACCAGCAAGTAGTAAGTATCCTCCTGGCTGAACATGGAGTAGGAAAACTCACTGACTCAGTGAATGTAGGGGAAGAAATTTCATGGATGGATTGTCTGGTGGGAACAGTGAATTTATGGCTTGCTTTCAGTACTCATTGAAATGAAGGTTTTATTGAATTGCACAAGATTTTATGAGGCTGATGGCCCCTCAATTAGAATGGCCGGATTAACTGGAATCTAGAGAAACTACTTTTTCTGTTTGTTTATGTAGATCTGGAAAGTTTATAAAATAGTTATGTGGTGATACTTGAGTTTGCTAAAGTCTACTATGACTTGGTTATTTCAACAGAGGACTGTGCCCAGGAGACAAGGTCTGAAACAGTTATTACATGGACAGTTGTGAAGCCAAAGAAGAAGGGTAAAGACATCATAGTTTTCAAACAAAATTGCTTTGGGATTTCTCCTATCATTAGATTAGATAAATTATTAATTTAGTGTTGAAATTAAGAACCTCTCCAATAGGGATTTAAGAGTTTTCAGGAATAAGAGACTGTTTATTGCTGGAAGATCATCCATAGGCTTACCTCAACATGATACTTTTGTGCCCTGCCATGATGATACCTTCACCAAAATTATTTGACTCCATCCCAGTTCTATTCTTCCCTTGGCACATGGTTTATGCTAGTTGTTCCTTCTCAGTCTGCACTGAGTCTGTTTCATAATCTTTAAATAAAGAGATGGGTTATTAGTCAAAGCTTTTCTGTTTCTCACTTTTATAAAGTTGCTCTTAGTAGGAAATTGAAATATTCTCTAAGAGATTATAACGCATGAGTTTCCTCAAAGTTATTTCAAAAGAGGGTAAAAGTATATGGGTGAATTTTGACTTTGTATCATTTTACATGGTGTGCATTTTACTGAAAGAAAAAGTTTTTGATCATTTTCAGTTCTGCTTCACAAAGTTTTTCACTCATTACCTTAGCATGTAAACATTTTCCTTATGAATTCTGGCAGGCCTATTGTTAAGCAACTACTTGTACCAGTGCATTTATTTCCTAGCAACATATATTCCCCTACTGCTTTAGGAATATGGTATGTGGAGATAGAAGTTGAATATGTGCGGTGGATTTGCATGAATTTTCCAATTGAACCAGATTATTCTTTTTTGAACCAAATTTTAAATCTTGAAAATTTATTAGATTGTGTACTTCACCCAAGCCATTGAATCTTCTTTCTGAAGTTCAGTTCTTGGGGATTACTAAGATGCTCCTTCTAAATAAGATTTTTGTTTTGCCCAGTTAGTAAAAATGATGTTTCAATCTAATGTTCACAGTATTGTGTTTCCTCTCATGCGTGATGAGAGATGACTGATAAATTAGTCCAGTGAACGGAGATTGCAGTTCTGTTAGTGCTGAATAACTGGTGTCTCTTCAAAATTGCAGGATTCTTCAGTGGTATGTTGGTAGAACTTGGACATTTATAAAATAAGATCTGAGTAGCAGTCTGGAATAGCAAAGGAAGAGGTGCCAAAGACTCCGTGTAGTCTGTTAGGGATGTCTCTGTTGCTATCGATTTTTACATGGAAAGCACTTGTTTTCCGTAGTAATGTTGCTTTTATAAAGCCCTTAGATCAGGGTTTGTTGGCAGGCCAAATCCAGATTGTTTTCAAAAGCATGGATATTTGTGCAGCTGTTAAAACAAACCTCAGTCATACTTTGTGCATCAGAGGACGTGAAACATTTCAGTTCACAGCTCTTTATTGTGGAGAATACAGTGAAAATAAAAGCAGATCTCTGCCCTCACATTGGGAATTGCATATTCCAATGTGTACTATGGTGGAAGCGAGGTTTCTCCAGGTTCCATAATGTTTTATTGTGTATTTACAAATAATGGCAGATCCACACCAAAATCCAGAACTTTTTGTGCCTTTGGTCTTCCCCTCCCCTTGGCTTGAGTTGAGAAAGGTATCGTGAATATTAATTAATGATCCAGCTTAGCCTATTCCTGATGTGTTTTTCTGCCTCTGTCTTCAATGTGTGTGTGCTGTAGTGTGCTGGTGGTAATGGCATGGGGTTGATTTGTAAAGGACTGAGGTTAAAGTTGTCTGGGGAAGCTTTGCAGAAAGAGTGGTGAATTAAAGGTGTCAGAAGCAATAATGCCTGAGAAACCACTTGTTACCAGTGAATTAATGACTTGTTTGCTAATTAGCAGCCTAAGGCAAAATTGAGGTAACACTCTAACAATTTGGTCATTAATTCAGTTGCAACTGATTTCAAGGGCAGTGTTGCTATTTTGAACAGTAATTGTATTCCTGATTCTGGATTGTACACGTTGTGTCCTTACTGTTGAGTCAGAGTCTCCTCCTGGAGTGATCATGCGGATGGTAGAAGACGCCAAAGGCAAGTACCAGTGGGGGAAATTCAAGGAAATAGTTTGTTATGTAGGTCAGAGCTTCTATATTTTTGTCTTCTGAGGAAATAAGGACTCTGGTAGGACTGCTGTGGACACCTTGCATCATGGTGATTCATCTGCACAGAGGAAGTTGGTGGTGTTTAATGCCGAGCTGATGAGAGATTGAAGTCCTTTTCTCCCTTATAGAAGAAGAGAAAAACCATCTCTGCCATCAAATCAGGCTTCAGTGACTTTATTTTACTGTCTATTTGTTTGGTGTGATTTTGATCATTCATGAAATTACTCTGATAAAATGGGTTTCTAGGCTATGGGATACTCAGCCTATTGTGAGAGAACCCTGCTGGGTTTGGTTCTTTCTATACTTGTATTTTTCTTGTTAGTCCTGGCAGTGTCTCTTGCTTGCATGTCTGGGACATATACATACCGTACCAACTACAATTCAAACTAATTGACCCCAAAAACTGGCATTTGGAAGGCAGGAACACTTGTTCGGGGATGAATATTGTTTCCTTGGAGAGAAATGGTCAGTGTTGTGCTGACTGCAGGAGCCACGAGCAGCACGCTGGAGCAGCCTCAGTTAGGCACAGGCTCGCTTCACCTGAGACATTTCACATGCTCTTCTCCAGACTTAGACTCAAGTTATCTAAATTGTTTTCTGTAAGGATTTATTTCCATTTTCTGAGGACTTTATTGAATTTACAATAATTACTTAAAAACAAAAACAAATAAACAAAACCCCCCAACCTCCTCCCAAAAATGGACTTTTAAGACTTCTTGTGTGTGTTTGCTTTGAAAGCACCATTATTGATGTTCTCTGAGGGATAAGGAGCTGCTTAATGGGGATCTTTGCTGAGTCAGTGCTCAGAATTGCACAGCTTGGTAAAAGGGGGCACTATGGTTTTGAAGATTAGAGAATGTGGGCAGAAGCAAGGGGATTTTTTTAATAAGGTGAATGTTTAGCTTCAGATCCTACCTGAACTTTAACACCGGCAGCTTCAATCTCCTCTCTGAATTTGTTTTGGCATCTTTAGCAGGATATGCCTCTCTGTCTGTGCGGAATATACTAATGGACTGATATTTTTGTCTGTCACTGGTAGGCCTTAGTGTAGTGTGAAGTAAACTGTAGGAACCTAGTGCAGTGCTCAGAGGCATTTTGGAAAAGTAATTGCTGTTCAAATGAGTAGTCAGAGTTTTCTTTTAAAAAAGAATATTTCATTTGCAGTCTGACATTATTATAAGGTCATCTCACATAGGAGAAATTTATTGAACCTGCTGCCCCTCATGTCTTGTGATTATATGAATTCAGCATATCACATCTTCAGTTACTTTCTTTAGAAAACTTTTTGGGAAAGTATTTAATAGATTAACAGTTCCCCAGCTAATTTCTAGACATTATAGCACTGTCACAACCCATATATTCTTGTGCTTGTGCTGCCTATCTTCTACAGACTGCATGCCTTCCCTTCCTGACCTAAGATCTTAACCAGTTTTTAGATGATGTTTTTTATCTGAAGAAAGAAAATCCCTATTCAGGTCACTTGTTGGGCTGTGTGTTGTTTTCAGATTCAGTTATTGCTTGCTATATTGCTTTTCTGCCTTATGGGAGCTGAGCCAGCTTCCTTTCTGATTGAGAGAACTCCTTCCAGCAACAAGATTCTGACTCATTCCTGCTTGGCTTCCAGAGACCGTTTTGCTGCTAACTTTAGGCTCTTCATCTTTGCTAGTCAACTTTTAGTAGCTTGGCATCTTTGGGAAAAAATGGTGCATGGCTTTGTGGGCAGGAGATCCAGTTCTGTTAACTTCTGTATCTCTTGGCAAGTGAAGGAAGAGGTAGTAGTTTTCCTTTCATCTTCCAAACTGGCAGTTTCTCATAGCTCAGTATTCTACCATCATAATCAGTAAAGAATTTACATCCAAATGTACATTGGAATTATCCACTTGTGGGGAAAAGTCTCTCGTTATTCTAAACCACTTGCCATCTGTCATGCAGAATGCTAATAGGGGTGATTAGTTGTTGCATTTTGCAGGTTCAGTAGGATAAGGGTCATTTAATTTTATATGGTTTAGTGCATTTTTTTTCATATTGCTACCCTTCTGCTCCCCCAGAGACTCACAGCCCACCACCACAACCCCAGTGCCCGCAGCTTATGGGGTCTAAGGAAGCCAGCCAAATTTGGTTGAAATTGCCCTTGATAAAACACAATGAAGTATAAGTCAGTCTTTCAGATTGACCTACTGGTCAAATGGGAAATGACCACTTGTGTGTGAGGATAAACCATGTAGGAGGACAGGGAGTTTGTGATACGCTGGAGTGTCAGATGGAGAGCTGGAACCAGCATTGCATGGGTCACACAATCTCTTTGCATCAATTTCATGACTGAAATGATGAAGTTCTTGATTTCCAAAATTAGATGTTGCTGCAGAAAACGGCTAGATTTTAGTTACTTTTGACATCAAAACATCTGTATGTTTTAGAGTTTGAGGCGGGATGTTTTATTTTTTGGGGTTTTTTTGGTTGGAGTTTTTTTTTGTTGTTGTTGTTGTTTGGTGAATGAAATGTGGTTTGGACATGCTGTTTCTGCTGAATGCAGTGACACAGCAGGTGGCTGACACTTGAGACTTGGACTTTTGTGATAACTTTTGTTCTCAGTGATAGAATCTAATTACTTACACAGAGGAAGATTTCAGAACAGCTTTTGTGTATCTGTAATCAGAAGGAAAGGAGGTACCTGTCCTGGGAAGGGCAGGGGTGCAGTGAGTCCATGAACTCCCAGTGGGGAATTGGTGGCAGTTTCAAACAAGCTGTCAAAAGAGGAATTGAGATTGGGAAGAACTTGAGTGGCAAATTTTGTAGGATCACAGAGTCACCCAGAAACTCACAGTACTTTAAAATATTCGTTCATTAGGCACTCCATGAACAAGGTATGGAAAAATAGAATCGGGTGACCTGCTATTGAAATGCAGCTGTCAAGGGAGAGAAAGAGAGAGGGGAAGTACTGCAGGTGTGCAGGAGTGTGTTGCTGACAGTGTGACAAGGCATATGAGAAGGATTTAGACAGGAATACAGCGGCTTTAGCTGAAATTTGGAGGTAGTACCCCTGTTCTTGTGAAAATTGTCATGAGGTTTCACCTTTTCTTTTAGTCTGTCCTCTCTTGGTCGAAACAGTATGTTACTTCTGCAAGCCTTCTACTCCATGTGGATCGGTGGCAAAGCCTGATGAGCAGTCTTTTGAATATTAGAGGCTGATCAGAAATAGTTCCTTCCTGATCACATAGTTTAGCCTCATGAGACATGCAGTTTGTTTACACTAGGTGTGCTAGGTTATGTAGCTTAAACATTACTTGGATTTTTTAGTAGACTTGGATAATCTATCAGGCTTCTTCCATCTCTTATTTCCCTTGCCAAACAGCTCCGACATTACTCTTACCTCTTCCATTCAAACCATGTTACCAAGCTGACATGCAGGATCGGGGAATCCCGTAGCTGGTAGTGAGGGCACAGTGTTTGCTTTGTGGTAGTGCAGCATCCTGCAACCTATGCTGAAAGTTAGCTTGCCTGGCTGTTTGTTCTGTGCTGATGAGTTTGTTATATGTGAATGAAATGCTTCAATTGTGTTTAATTTTCTGCTGTAAATGTCAAGGATGCAATAATGAGAGAGAATGAAACCTTTCTATGTGCTGTGTATTGCATCTGTCTGGAGTAATTTTTCTAACATGTTAGAGAAGCCATCAGAGCCAACTGCTACCCAAGGGAGGATGCAGTTATACAGGTCAGTTAACCACCTATTGGGTTTTATATATGTGCAGTGCAGCCTGGCAGCACACCCCATTTATGTGACCAAAGCATCACTGAGCTTAGTCTGAAACCTGTGTAGTGGACCCTGGATATATAAACATACTAACCAATTATATGACGTGTCTGATTCCTTCCCAACATGCAGAAACTGCTGCTCTGTGCCCTGGGATTTACTGGCAGTGCTACCTGTGCATCTCATTGCTGTTGTCTGGGGCTGTCTGTGCTGTAGTGACAGTGGTGACTAATGTGGTTGGCTCAAGTTGGTTCAGACACTGCTCTTAGTCAAATAAGGTAGCAGAAATTAGGCAGCTAATCCAGTCACTTGATTTTGTAGCCCCACAAGAAATTCCAGATTGCTGCCCCTTTAGGTTGCTGCTTGCAGCTGTGTGCTGGAGACAGCTACTCTTAAGTTGGCTTATATGAGGGACCCTGCATGTCTTTGTTTATCATTTTCTGAGCAGAGGTATCAAAGTGTCTGGGTTTAGATACCGTTAGCCTCTGTCTTGAGTTTTTTGTTCAGCTTGAATGGTTTCCCAGAGTAAAATGTAAAAAGAAGATCTTGCTCTTAACTCCATCTGGAATTGTTGTTCTTCCCGGTAAAGCCAAGTGATGGTGTGTTACTCACTGCAGAGTTACTGATTTTGCACTAGTCTAAAGAGCTGCCAAGTTCTAAAGCATTAAAGTTGCACCTCTGCTTGAGTAGTCTGATCTTTCAGCTGGGTGGAAGGACCAGCAAATACATAGACCTCTTCCAGCTTTCCCATACTGACTCCATAATTCTTTCAAAAAGGGAACCTGTCAGCAGCCCCTAAGTAGTAGCCATTGTGCTGTGTTTGAAACCTTCTCTCTCTGGGTCTGTATCCTGATGATACAGCCTTAATCGCTTTTTGCAGTGAGTTTGGGTGTTTGTCTTTGGAAACTATGTTGCTTCTTGATTAATTGATGGACTTTCACACCAGCACTTCTCCTACTAGTGCAGTGCTTATGATAGAAATTCTCAAAAAACCTTACTTTAACCTCCCAGACGCTTTGTACTTCTTCATGGGTTTTATATCCATGTAGGAATGAATTTGCCAAGACAAATGAATGCAGTTATTGACTAAAGCAGCCGTTACCTGCTGCCATTGAACAGTTAGGAGAGGGTTAAGAAGAAAGCCTCTTCTGAGCCACTAGATTGGCCCTGACTAAGATGAATGTCTAATTCACTCCCAGCGTCCTTACTGCTGCCAGTAATAAAAAGCTTGCCTCACATATTCACCCCACTGCAGACGTTTCTCTTAAATTAAATATCAAGAGGACATATAATAGCACGATTCCACGCCAAGCCAATATTATCAGATTGATGTCAGCAGTGATAATAGAAGAAGGATAAGTTGATGAGATTTCATTTATTAAATAAAGTAAAGTGAATATGCAGTGATAGAAAGGATTTGGTAACTCTCGGTGTCAAAATGCAGCAAGATTGTGCTTATTCTGTCTTACCTCAAGGGATGGCAGAGAGAAGGATGCCCTTTGTTTCATTTTAAGAAAACCTCTCTCTTCTTTTCCAGACAAAGACCTGATTTAAATCCCTCCATGGGAGGGGGAGAGGAAGTTCGGGAATCATGGATTTCATGTGTATGTAGCCTTCCTGCCCATTGCACAGTGACAAGGCAAAGGTTTATTTCCTCTCTGTGATAGGGAAGGCACTGCTAATGAGTTTTATTTCTAAATTCATATTTTCCTTTTTCTGACCTGTCATCCTTTCTCACCTCAGGCAACTGTTCGCTGGAGCACTTCAGGTACCTCTTTCCAGTCCAGATAGGTACCAGAGCTAATCTGCTGGATGTGGATAACTTGTGTACTCCCAGACTCTGCAGTAACTTGTATTGATAATTACCTAAACCAGCTTTGCAATTTGTTGATTAGCATCTCTAAATCTTTTTTGAGAAGCTGGTACAACTGATGCATAACCACAGCTTGAGGTTTTATTTTGAAGAAATAAAGGAGAATAATCTTGTTATGATTTTGGGTACCAAAAAAATCCTACCTGTGTTGTGGGAAGTGGTGTGTAGGAATGCTGGTTTAGACATTTGCTGGGCAATGCATACCAGCCTGTGCTGATTGATCCCCTGCCTCTGGTAGGCTTTAGGCAACAATGCTCACTCTTGTGGCTTCTTGCTCACCACTGTTTAGCTTTTAAACAACCCTGTGGGCTGAGCACCAAGAGGTCTGCTAAGGAAGAAGGCCTCAGACTTTGCAGCCCTTTCTGAGCCCACAGGAGGGTCCTAACTCAATATTTACTCTAGGCAGTGAAGACTGCTGCCATAGGAAAGACAGTGATCTAAAGCAAAGCACAATTCCTGTAGCTCTTCCTGCTGACAACGACAACCTCAATTATATTTCTAAATATTTCTGAGATGTTTGTGCAATGTCGTTCAGTTCAGATGAATACAAACTGGTTTGTGGTATGCTGTACCTTTTAGTTCTTGCAGGTTTTGATATGAAAATTGCAGAATGCCCTTCAGTTTAAGATCACTGAGTTTAAAAAACCTAATTTTAAAAGTCTTAACTTTTTCAATGAATTGAGGGATTTGGTGGTATTTCCTGACCTGGTATTGTTTGGTATCGTTTCCACAGTCTCACTGATTTGATTAGAGTGATATTAAAGTTAGTGACAAAGCAAAATGCCAACATTATGAGTTTCTGAAGCTCTCTCTGGATTCTTTTCTATCCCAAAATTTGAAGACTTTTTTTTTAGAATATGGATTTTGAAGGCTTTAGAGGTGATTTGCTATATAACATAGAAATTAGAAATGAACACTAGCCTTTTGAGACTGTGCATGGAATAAGTTTCTTCTAAAAGCTGTAAGATTAGTGAAGAGGTGAAAAAAGAAGTCTGCACAGTATCTTTGGTGGTTTCTGATCCAGATCTCAGTATTGTAGAGTGTGGCTGTCATACTGATAGATTCCTACTCTGTCCATATATGTTGGCAGTAAGACTGAGGACTGAAGAAGTATAATTAGAGTATATCTCAGCCAAATTATTTTGAGAGTGCACCCAGGTTGCTGATACGGAAATGACAAAATTGTTGTTCATTTGGTCCTTCCACTTCTTTCCTGAGTACCTTACACAGATGTGCATGATTTGAACTCATATCTGAGCTCTCCAAAAGCTTTTAGAAGATCTGGGTTTAGGATTTCCTGTTTCTTAGAAATCTGTTCCACCTGAGAGACTGTGACATGCCCAGGGACAGGTCATATTTTCTCTCTCTGCCTTGCTATGAAGCCCTTTTGCTGAATGAGTGCCTGTTGTTACTGTGGAAATGAATACATCATAGCATGGCATTAATGCCTGCCTGTAGCATCAGGTGCTTTGGAAGGAAGAGGTGTGTTTGATATTTGGGCACAGATCTCTAAGCATATTGGGGCAGGAAATGCAAGGAATTAAATGGATTTATGATTTAGAGACGCCATCTGAGGATTGCTACACCTAAGCATATGTTCTCTTATTCTCTGGTAAAACATAACCATGGCTGTGGTGCTGTGAATTCCTGCAATTTGTGTCTGCCTGTCTGTGCAGCTGATGTCACTGTCGTTACTGTGTTTGTGCCATTGTTGCTGGGATTGTTTTACAACGACCTTCCCCTTTATTGGTACTGTTGCTGATGATGTGCCATATGTACACATGCACATTAGAGTAAAAGAACATCATCCTTAATTGTTCTTGGGTAGCTGTCAATGCCATTTACAGAGTATGAGTACTAATTGCTGCAGAAATACAAAGAAACAGATATCTGGTCTTGCTATTATTCTGGGGTTTTTTTCTGGTCACTAGGAGAATTGCAGTGCTTCCAACCATGCTGGATTTCTTGTAGTGTTTAAATAGACGAGAATTCAATAGATCAAGGTGCCTTATTCAACAAGTCTGTTCAGTTCCTTGTCAGACTGTTACAGACCTAGTGCAGGCCCAGCCAGGATTCTTGAGTTCTGCCATAGATTTCCAGTGTGAGTTGGGAAAATCATTGAAACTCTTGGACTTGGAGATTTTTTTCCTACTGATTGCAGAGGAGAGATGATACTTTATATAAGGGTAAAACAGCCTTCCACACCAGCTAACAAAGATCATGTTTCTTCTTTCTGCTAAGTACCCAGGATTTTTCAACTGAAAGACATTGTTAGTCGTTTGACCCACTTTGGTGATTGCTGCTCCCACCAGTTTCTCTATTAGGACTACGTGACTCCAGCATAAAATTAGTATGTGTGTTACTGGCAAAGTGGTAGTAAGTGGTTGAAAACTCCTCTTCACACATCATTCTGTGCTTGTTTTCCCTGCAGGAGGAGGAACACTGATCCTGTCTGTGCAAACCTGCAGTCTGAAATTCTGAAGTGCTACCGAGAAAACAAACGTGAAGCGCTCAAATGCTCGGAGCTGGCGAAGGAATATCAGCGCTGTGTTAGTGCAGCTCAGAAGGTAACAAAAGCTTCTCTGTTGTACTGGCTGGTTTTGCTGTCTTGTTTTGCATGGTGTTTTCTTCTGAGAAGTGTTTTTGAGATCTGTGGCATCTGTTAGTCAAATTGCAATCTTCATAGGACACAAATCTTCCTTGATATATATTTTCCCACATTCATTCCACATTTCCCAGTCACACTGTGGTATGTCCTGACTTCGTTCCCATCAGTGGGTCCTGTTGTGCTGAGCTGCCACCACAATAGTAGAACCAATGCTCCCAGGTTTCAAAGTCAGTCAACGATTTTCCCTAGTTTTGCCTTATTGGATGTTGTATACTGCAAACACTGGATAAATCCATTTTGGCAATGTCTGCAACATTTTCAGCAAGCTCTAAACATCCTCCTGTCGTGGGACTTTGCAGTTGGAGGTCTTCCTCCTTTTCATTGCTGCATGGGGAAGGATTCTGTACTGGGCAAAGCTGCTTGTCTGTTAAGAAAATAGCGCACTCCTGAAAACTGTTCATCTTGTGTGGGAGGCCAGGAAGCCTTATGGCTCTTCCTTCTGAGATGCAGAGTCCCAGTAGGTTCTGTTGATGCCTTAGGACAGTGGCTGCTCAGTACCTTGGAAGAATTTCTGGCTATTGAAACAAGTGAAGGGGAAAAGAAAATGAAGTATTTGGACATTACAACTAGGGTATAGTCCTGGACCATGTGAGAATTCAGTGGGTCAGGTGTCCCTCAAGGGCAGGCTTTTCTGTTTAGGGTTGTTTTTTTGGCTTTTTTTTTTTTTTTTTTTAATTCTCCAAAAGGTGCTGAGAATATAGTAAAGTGGATTTGGGGAAAAGGAAGGTAATAGAAAATTGAGACTGCTCTCATGGGATTGCTACAGCACAGGGTGGGAGAGAGGTGACTATTCCATGGAAGCAGTCTTTCTCTGCATTAGCATTGTTGAGGGGAAGCTGTATGCCTGATTTAAGTCTAACATGAAACAAACTGCCAGCCGGCTCCCAGAAGAAGCCCGACAGAAGGAGATGGGAAAATTGTCAGGATATATTAGACCAAATGTTGTTGCTACTCCTAGTGGAATTTTTTTCCTTCCTATTTACAAAGAAGGTCTTTGTATGCCTGCAAATCAGCAAGGTTAAAGCTGCCAGGGAAAGGGCTTTTCTCTGATATCTCTGAAGTCCCCAGCTCCCAAAACATGTGGTTTCTTTTTCTTCCTCAGCTTTAAAGTAAAGTGGTGCCTGTGCTGCTGCTGCACAATCCGTGCCCCTGGTTGCTGTGTGCAGAGCGTTGGTGCATCTATTGCCAGCCTCTGTTATCTTCCTTGCCTCGTCTAAATCAGGCTTGTAGCCTTTTCAGTGGAGTATATCTTTAGCAAATGCATTTACTGATACATCTTCATTGCATGCAGTGCGGGCGGAATGTGATTACCAAAGAAGACAGATTGCATTAAACTTCAGCATATTTGCAAGCTGTGGCTCCAACCCGCCTGAGAAAGGGGCTGGGATGCTGCCAGCCCTGAGCCCCAGCCCAACATTATTAAAGAGTAATTGGAAGCTAAATGAATGGTAACAGCAGAGGGCAGTGAAAGATCCTAATAATTTCGATCTTTTTTGGATTTGGTGGAGGTTTTGGTAGATTTTCTTTGTAAACCAAAAACTGGGGGTTGTTTGGTTGTCTTCATTCCAAGAGTGTTCAATGAACTTCAGAATTTTTTTCCCCACTGTTACTAGTAACTGTCTGGAAAGAGAAGTGCATGGGACGTTAATTTCTTGTGGATGATGACAATGTGGCAGAAAATCTTGCTATGTTTTAAGAAAGGGCTTGAGAGTCTACAGAATAGGTAACTAGCACCTCGCACCTAGAGGTAGGCACTAGAGGGTTCTGCAAGTACAAATTCAGATAAAACTTGTATAAGGCAATATGTCTTCTGTAGCTTCCTTTTGTCCCAAGACAGCTCAAGCCCTGAAAATTTGCCTCTCTCCTTCTACTGACTTTTCTGACTCCTGAGATACATGTAGCAATCACAAGCTGTTGTTTTATCATGTAGGATTAAAACTCCCTCCTCTCTTCCCCTTTTTAAGCTGTTATTTTTCTTTAAGTTTAAATTAGCATCTTATACCAAATGGCTTTGTCTCACGCATTCCTCATTCAGGAAATTCAGGTTGGAGGAATGTGGAAAAGAAAGGCCAGAATCTCTTGATTTCTTGGGTATTTTTTACCTTTTTTTTAAAACACAATTTGTTTTCCAGTGCAGGAGGAAATGTAATCAAAGCTGGATGTGTGACTTCAGCTCACTTGCATGCTGGTGATTTGTTCTTCTGCTTTTTACTAAAGATTTTATAAGGCTTGGTGAATATTCTTTAATGAAGCATCTGGTTCTCTGCAAGTTCCTTTTGATGGCTGGTAGAAATGTCTCCAGGGCATGGTATACATTAGACTCAGAGAAAGCAAGCTCTGGATTTCTAGACTGAAAATTACAGCTTACAGTATATGAGAATAATTCTTTACATCTTCCCCCTCACTGTGTTTGTTCAAGACTGTTCCTTGGGATGCCCATTTCTCTTTGCCTGTTTTGCACATCTCTGAGCCAGGAGCTGAGATACACCCTCAGTTATTTCTGCCCCATGAGCAAATACATCGGGTAATGGTTCCATGAGTTTTAAAATTTATTTTAAACTGGTTTTCTGTAAAACCCCTCTTCCTGGAACAGGTTGCCTTATTGTGGTGCATGGTAGAGATACAGCTATTGTTACCTGTTTTGTATATTTTCTGGCTGTTGGGCAATCTCTTGCAGTCAATAGAGAGAAACAGGCACATATGGAGCATGATGCATCTGATTCTAAAAAGTCATTTGAAACAGGCCAGCTGAATTACCAGCCAGAGATGAGTATTTCCCTCTGCCTCTTGAGAGGCACATCCAGAGCATAGACTACAAAGTTGGTATCTGTTCTGGGATGCGCATGATTATGGGAGCAGGATCCTGCTCTGGTTGTTGGCCAACTTGCCCTGCCCAACCTGTACACGAGCTTTTCCGTTTATACCATCCTGAATGTTGAGTTTTGGCTACATCACTGTTGACTCTTTGCAGCAGTGTTAGCCCCTTTAGGCGCTGGGTTCCTTTCTGCATCCCATGCTTTGCTTATGCGGAAGTTCTCTGACTTTAGAGGGTGTCACTGTGATAATTTTGGAGTGTTTTATCTTTTCTGGTGGTCTGTTTCCATGGCTCTGCAGAACTTGAGCTACAGCATAAAAATCGCTGGCTTTAAATCTAATAAAAGCTGGGATAATGGGACAGCTGTAGGAGGGGCAGCTCCCATTGTGTCTTTCAAAATTGCCTGTATTTTATTGACCACAAGTTTCACCAAGAACGATTGCTTCTGTTAGATAATGAGAATTGAAAATTGCTGCTGCTGTTTCCCCAAGGTTTTATTTCGTGCCAGTGAGAAGGGGGTGTGGAAGGAGAGTGGGCAGTGGAAATCTGCGTAATTTCTTAGTTTGGGTCCAGATGGAAGGGGAAAACAAATGATTTTGTTTTAAAAAGTCTGAGTCCTATTAGTGAATTGCTTCCTTCCCCCATGCAAATATGCACTCACGTGCAAGCTTTTTCAGAGTGTTTGTGATGCGTTCTGCTGCCCTTGCGTTCTGTTCACACCAATAGGCAAATCTGAATTGACGGCAAATTTTAGTTGGTTACTTTGTTACGTAGGTGGTGGTTATACCAGGGAATCTCCAACCAGCTGCCACTTGGAAAATGAGGCCTCTGGTGACCATACATTAATGTGATTTGGGATTTCAATCGGAACCTGCTTCCTGCAGCTGTGTGCAGAATAATGTCTGTTAGTGAAGAGCATGTATCCCTTCTTTTCAGGGGTTTCCTTGCTGTCTCTAGGTGCCTGTCTTTCACAGAAGGACCAAGGTGAAAATGTTGTGCTCTAGCTCCTGGCCAAACCAAGCTATCAGGAGCTGTGTACTCAGACACGTGTATTCCCTTGTCAATAGGAGCTGTATACATTGAGCTAGGAGCCATTCATAATCCTGCGCTTTCTCCCTATTCTGTATCCCTCTTCTCACAAATCTGCTATTCATAACAGACAAAGGTAAACCTGCTTCTCTCAAGGCTTTAGGGCTTGTCTACGTGAGGAAATTACAATGCAATAAACTGGTGAGTGAGTTTCTCTGTATATGAACGTTCAGGGTTGGTAATGAAAGTGCAGGGAAAATTCACACACATTTGCTGTGAGTCACTCTGCTGTGTGCAAACAAGCCCTTGCTAAATACTGATTGACTGAATTCCAGCGGAGACTTTTAACATAACCTTGAGTCGTCTGTATTCTGCTTTGCCCTTGACTATAATAAAAAGGAATGTGGTCAATTTATTGCGTTTACATTTCCAAGTGATCTCCGTGAAAGCCCATTTCCCTTTGGGCACACAAAGCAAAGCATTACAACTCTGCTTGAAGTTTGTCTCTAATCTGTGGGCAGGGACTTGGACTGCTGAGAGGATGCTGCAGGTGTTTCTGCAGTGTCCCATCCTGATGGAGCAGTTTTGCTGAAGCACTCTGGGTCCTACTGAAGCATGGCCTGCTGGGAGCTTTCATTTCTGCAACCTGAGTCTCTCTCTGCTCAAGAGAAACAGCTTTGGGATGAGCTGGATGCCGTGGGTTGCACTGCAGGTATCTGGTCATTCTGGATCATCAGGCTCTTGCTACAGTGTTGTTTCCATTCCAAGGGATTGCAGAGTACTTAATAGATAGGTTATTTACCTATTGGGCTAGAGAGGAGCAGTCAGTGTGTGTGGCTGGAGAAAGAAAATTTGGACCAGGCACAGCAAGGTTTGTATCTGTACTTGAGAAGCGCCAGGATTTCTCCTCCCCCTGGGGTTCTGCAGAGGTAGATCTTAGATGTTGAAGCCTCATTGAGGAGATCTATCACATGGTGTGCGGCTTGAAATACAATATATCTTGCTTGGAAGGCTTTAGGGTTGTTTGAGCTTTCTGGAATTCAGGTTTGTAGTTTCAGATAAATCTGTGTGTTTGCTGTCTGGAGGATCCTGTGCCCAGCCATCCTCAGCCCGGTAGATGCCTGTCCTACCTACCTTTTGTCAGTCTGTCCTCGCTCAAAGCAAACATATCTGTAAAGGGTTTGTCTTGTCTTCTCTGTAAAGGAAATTATCTTTTTTTTAAAAAAATCTTTCTCTCTTTCAGCCTTTATTTGTGCAAATGCTGTGGTGATAACACTATCAGAGGAGTTTATGACTCAATAAATGGCCCCCACAAGGGATTCGGGGGAGAGCTGCAAGCTACAGGCAGCTGCTGTTTGTTTAGTCGTAAACACACAGGAGCAGTGGATTAACTGTACCCAGGCATCCCCTGACCTGGTATTTGCAAAGGTGAAGAGGATCCATATTTTGCTTCTAATTATGAAGGATGGGAACTGTTATTGTTTTGATTTTCAAGGCAGCAGTTGTAGGTTCTGGTGCCTCTTGGGTCTATACATAACACTTCATATCCTCAAGAGTTCACTGGTGGTTAAACTAAAAATATAGAGCTGCCTGAAAGGACATAAACCTCCATCTTAATATATATTGAGGCATGTTCCAGAGTAAATGCTGGCCTACTTGAAATGGAAATGTCTGCTGCCTGTACCTGGTATTTATGAAACTAGAGGCATAAGTTCTTTATTTACTCTGTGTCTCAGCACTTCATGAAGCTCTGATGTTCCCCACAGCCTGATGTGTTGTGAGCACTTATTAACCCACACGAACAAATTCCTCTCTCTGTCTGCTCTTTGTAGTCCTTGTAAAGCCCAAACCTCCCAAAGTTTATAATTTTTGAAGAAAATGAGCAGAAATAAATTTAAAACTTGCTTGACTATGCTTCCGGGCTCCTCTTTCAGTGATATTTAGTCCATATTATGCATCATCTTTACCTCTCTGGTTCTTGTATCCATTGCCTGATCTGGAAGGAGGACTTCTGGCTGCATTTCTCTTCTCATAAACAGTCTGTTGTCTAACAGTTCAATGCCCAGGCTCTGTGCATCTATTTTTTGTTTCCTGGTTTTTGTTTGTTTGGGGAGGTTGACATTGTTACAGTGAGGCATAATTGCTTTTGAGTCTAATTTCTCGCTTGGTGGTTCTGATTTCAGATATACTTACAGATAAAGTTAATCTAAATATGTGTGTTTTACAGATGATTATGAAAGCAACTTCTGTAAAAGAGGGAAGGAAGTCAGTATGCCATTGCAATTTCTGAAGTTGAATTATTTGGCATTTTCTTACTTCTAAAATGTAGTCTTACATATACAATACAGTTCTTGTTTTAAAACCTAGTTTGCCTAAAACTGTTTAAAAACAGTCTAAACTTTTTTTACAGTAAAATACTATAAGAGTTAGCTGGGTCAGGAGTGAGATGTCTTAACTGACCTCATGCTCTAATGTGGTCTTTGAGTGGATGTATCTGGAAAAGTCTCATTAGATTTTGGTATCAAAATTTCACTGTTTGTACTCTCTCTCTTTCTTTTCAAAAATTATTTCTCTTTAGGCTTAAATTAGTGGGACTGCATGGATCAAACGTTTCTTTAGTTCTGTGCTCTCTGTATGGTGTGCTAGGCAACATTTTCCTGAGAGCTGTAGCCTGTATTCAGTCAGGCTTATCTAGTATGGAAAATAGTTGCTTGGGCATGAGAGAGTGTTGTGATACATCTGGCTATTTTAATGCCAGATTCTTTCAAAAAAGATTTGTAGCACTATTGGCAAGTGGGAAGTGGAAATTCTTACTCAGATTAATTCCAGGACACTGATGACCAAGCAGTCTTGGACAGAAAGAAGTTTATTTCCAATTTTTAAACTATGTGTTTTGCTGCTGGAGTTAGATTGAAACAGATCCACAAAAATTGCTGTTGATAGCAACTGCTGGCTGGAATCACAAGGTCAGTGGTCAAGTGCTTTCAGACTCCCAGGAAGTTCCAAAGTAGCCCTGACTTCCATACCTTCCGTTCTAATGTTAGATCCATTCTCTGACAACTTGGGTATAACATGGGAAATTTTATCGGTGATGCCAAAGCCTTCGTGACAAACTGGGGAAACTGAAGATATGTTATGCTCTTTGTTGGTCATAGTCTGCACAGGATGGTTTCCTGCTGTTGGCAGTCTCCACACACCATCCATCAGGTATTTTTTTGCAGGTTTTAGGGCTGAATACCTTGAGGACTAGTGGGATTTAAAGCCTTCACCACTCAGCCGAATGTGTCTGTGTAGGCAACATGTGCAGGGGTTACTGTGGTAGCAGTGGTCCCAGTCCAGTGGAAGAGTTTCTCCCAAGCAACCAAGACTGCTCTAACCAACCCTTCTTTGGAAGTTAGTGAATGACAGATAAGCCCTTCTATTAGTGGGAAGCCAATCCTTTTCTCATCGGAACTGTGGTGTACTGGAGGAGAAGGTTTGCAGAAGTTGCCCTGATGCTGCTTGTTAGCATTTTTTCTCTTCACAAGAGCCTCCTTGTCCAAGGCTGTGGAGCATTCATTTGTTATAAAATCCAGACTTCGAGGGAAGATTTCTTTATGCATCATGCCTGCAGTAACTGTGATTTTCACCCCTCTGTGACACTGTCTGTCTGCCCAACAGGCCTCCTTGTCTGGAAATATTTCCTGACATACTTGTGATCCTTCCAAAACAATTTAAAGCTTTCAGTCCTAGCTAGACCTTTGCAAGACAATTGAAAAAACCTTTTAAACACCAGTGCTTCAAATACAGGAACAAGACCTGTTGAAGACAATGTGTTACAGTGATCTGAATACAGTGTTAGAGTTAGCTCTGCTGCTGATACTTCTTCCATCTCTGGCAAGAAACATTCTTTTGGTTATAACCTATTTTTTGGTTAGAGGCCCTTACTGGGGGCCTTTAAGAGTAGGTGAAAGGTTCTTAAAGACCTCTGCAGTCACAGAAGCTGTCCAGAAAGACAACACTTGTTATAATTAAAGTTGGTTACCTTTGTAATGCAAGATAAGCAGGAAGAGAAGCCTTGAGATAGGATGGTGCTGCAATGTCTGGTGTACCTTGTTTCTGAATCTGGAGAAGTGCTGCTCTACTGTGTTGAGCCTAAGTGTGCATGCAGAAATTTAGACAAAATTATTTTGACAATGTGTTCGCTCTTTGTCCCTGCTGAATGCCTGTTTGTCCTGTATAAATGGATTTCAGGATCAGACAACCTCCAGCTCTGAATTAGTCTAATAAGGCATGGTAGGTAGGGTTTAAAGGTCATTTTGCAAGCAGCTGGCTTCCTGCATATATTAGGGGGAATGATTTTTTAAAATAATGGTGTTGGAAAGCTGTTGATTTAACTTTTAAAATACCTGCATGCTATAAAATTTCAACTCTTCTGCCTCTGTCCTTCAAGCACTCTGCTTGCCCTCTGCCTGCTCATCTTTCTGTCATTTCCGATTACCTCTGCCCATCTGCCTCTGCATTCTCTCCCCTTAGGTTTATCAGTCCATGTTTGCTGCCCACAAGGACTTGGCTTATATTCCTAAAGAGCTCGTCTGTTGGGTTGCTTCTCTGAGCTGTGGAACAGAAAGCTCAGGGTTCCTCGGTTTGGGCTGTTAATAAAGCACTGTTACACTGTTCTTTTACTGGGGGACTGGGAGCTTTCAACAATCAACGCTGCACTGGCAGCTTTTTTGTGTCCCAGCGGGTACCTGGTCCCTTCTCAGGATGAATTTAACATTGGTGAAAGAAGATTACAATTTTAAATTTTTTTTTAAACTCTTGAACTGGTTGAATTGTGCACAGTGATTATTCCAGTTTCCTCTCTGTGTACTTCAATCCTGACCTGATCCAAGTGTTTCATATGAAAATGGAGGATGTGTTTTATTCATTTGCTTGTTACCTGGATTCCTCTTTGAGATTGCTGATGAGGGTGATTTGAAATGTTCTAATGACTTGTAAAGTGTGGACACTGTCTTAAAAACTGAAGGGAGCACCCACATTTCCAGGTCATGCAAGCCTTTGGCAGGTGGCAGTGTCCTTCTGCCAGGTGTGAGATGGTACATTCCCATTATACAGTTACTTGTACATGTACAGACTCCTGGATCTTCAAATGTTCTTTCTGCTTGTTTGAAGTTTTGTTCACGATATATATCCTCAGGAAATCAGGTAACTGGACAAAAAGCAAGCTTAAAATTTAGGGAGATGATAGCAGCTGCAACGTTTTTTCTTCTTGCATTCAGACCAAACTGCTGTGAAACTTTTACATTTGTCTTATTTTCTGAAGTATGTTTCCTACTCACGACTTGCAGTTGTTCTGAGTTTATTCTCTTTTTAGTACTATGCAGTGCCCTGACACAGCTACTTCAATTATTGTCTAGGACACATCTTTCTTCCTTAGATGTTATATTAACAGCACCTCCTTTCTGTTCTTGAAGTTTTTTTCTCTGTAGCACTCTCCTGACTATTCTGGAAATAGGAGAGTGATACAGGACTGAACTGATTTGTGGCTTCTCTGACTGCCTGTAAGAGCTCAGACAAGCAGTGCTGCCCAGGTATGTGATGAGTCCCTGCTCAGCTGCTGTTTAAAAAATACTCTTACATGAGAGTTGTTTTGCTGATAGGACTGTAAATCTTGCAATTTAAAGTAGTATATTGGCATTAAGATTAAAAAAAAAAATCCCAAAGTTTCTAAATATCAAAGAATTGAGGTTTTTATCTTCCGTGTGAGTCAGTAGGGCAAATAGTACACTGTGTTTCAGTTATCTACTTGATAGCTTTATGAAATAAGTTTTTTGACAGGAGAATTTCTGGTTATGGATACACTACAGGGACCTGTTGATCTCTCCGAAAGATTTGAAAAGCAGACTGAATTGCTGTTTATTTTTCCCATCTCAATACCATATTAATTGCATATCTAAGAACTTCTGCTGATTTCCTTTCATGCATGGAAGAAGGGAGGAAACGTATCTTTATTTTGAGGCACTGCCTGCAGCTAAACATAGTGTGCTGGGAAGTTATGTGGATACTTCTAATGATCCTATGAGCTCTCTGACACTGTCTCTTTGTGGATTCAGGTGTACACCAGTTGATGGCTTTGAACACAAGAGCTTCCCTCAGGCCGTATCAGCAGGAACCATTGAAAACTTTTGTCTTCAGTAGTGCGAAATGTGGCCTACTTAGGATTACCATCATTTAACAAGCTCTGTAGTATTTCTGGGCCCTAGGATGTTGTCAGTACTGTTCAACTTCCTGTGGCACATCAAGGTTGCATTTCATCTTTTAGTACCAAGCCTAAGTGCGTTCAGGAGTATTCTGAGGCTCAGGAAATCTTCTCAAATCTTGTAAAAGTAGACAGCCCCTGAAAAAATGTATTGGATGCTGTGATCCGGGTACGAGTGTTCCTTGCTGTGTGTACCTTGAGCTGACATGATGAAGGCACTGTCACAGAGGTGGAGTGCACTAGAGAAATTTTTGTGAAGAGCTTGTATGTCACCAGTGATCTCTCTATTGTTCTGCAAAAGGCAGCCTTAAAGCTCTGAGTCCAGATTCACCTCTGGAGCAGAAGCAGGTTCATTGGTGAAGGTAGACTGGGTATAAGGTTCTAATGCATTCCCCTCTTTCCAGTCTTTAGCAGATTTCTTGAGGCACATGGGCTGGCACTCACTTCAAAAACATTTCATTAAATGTGAAAGTCATACTTTGTTCTTGCAGCTGCTGATGAGTGACTTGTGTGCACACAAAGCTATGTTGTGAACTTTAGGCAACAGAATGCTCTCAAGTTCCTTGTTTAATCCAGTGTCAAATAAGTGCTGATTGGGAAAGAGCCCAGGCTGTGTGAGACACTTCTTAGTGCCTTCTTGTTTTGCTGAGCCTTGACATTTGCTACGATAGGACCCCATAAAACACAGGAAAGTCTCTCCAATCAGGTGAGTGTCTTAGCAGGTTTCTTGCACTGATGGATTAGAGCCAGGCTGTGTTCAGTAAATGTGGCTAAATAATAAAAGGTGAGATTGTGTGCAGTGATCCCAGGTCTCCTTTCTCCGGCTGTCACCGTCTCCTGTCTGTTTGCTGGGAACCTTTGCCCAGGCAAACAGCTTTGCTTGAGAGAACAGGCTATGCACTATTTTCTGACACAGCCAAAGGTGGCTGACACAAAGCCAAAGAAGAGCTTCTCTCTGAGGGACTGAAATGTCAACAAAGATGTTGTACTGCCTTGCAGAGCCCTGACTTGCTTTGTATAAACACTGAACAACTGTTGGTCGGTCTGGAGCTTTGCCATGTACAGGGCAGAGCCTGCTCAGGTGACGCGAGTCACTCTGTCCTGGGTTCAGTGTGCCAGCGCTCCCCCTGAATGTGGGGCTCCCCCTGAGCCGTGTCTGGAGCTTTGTCCTGGTTAAGGGAGCGGGACTCACATAACCATGTTCTGCATCCGTGAGCCTGGTTTATGTCCCACTCTCTGCTTACTCTAAATCTGCTGGTGAGTTGCAGTGGTGTTCCTCAGAAGGCGCAAAGGCTCTGAAGTAATAAGTTCCTGTATACCTTGTGAAAACAGGCAATTAGGTGGAGGGAAGGGAGCCCAGTGGTGCTTGTGCAGGGGGAAAGGATATTGACTCGCTCCTTATTAGACGTGAGTTTGGTCACAGAGAAGCTTAACTCTGAGACATGAATCTGGAGGAATCCAAATGACTTTGTTTCTTCTGCTCATGAACAACCTATTTCCACTTGAAGACTCTGGCTTGCCTGAAAGTTTGAGAGGCTTGATTTCTGCCTACCACTGTGAGCTTCATTGGAGAGACTCAACAAGGGTGGCACTGCAGCAACTGAAGAAGATTGTCCTTGGAATGTGCCTTCTCTGTCCCAAGTATTGATTTCCTTCTTTGCTTTTGAGAAATAGAAACAAACCTCTTTTTGCAAGAGAGGGCTACAGAAAGCTTTCAGAAGTTTACAGCTTGATCCTCTAAGGCTCCTGTTCTCTTATTTTAGGATGAGATTAAAGATAGAGTATTAGGTCTGAGCAACCTGGAAAAAGAAAAGGGCTTGTGGATTGAAGGCAGCCTGTGGTCTTGCTTCCTGCACCTCTTTTTTGTTGCTCAGGCAAATGTTTCATGCTTGGAAAATTTGAGCTCTGGGGATCAGAGCAACTGCAGATCCTTGCTGGCCTCAGCACCTTTTGCTGCTGACGAGCAGGCAGTTGTCAGCTCCTCAGTAGCTTGTTTTTGCTGCTGTGTGTTGAGGCAGGATAGTAACTGAGATGAGGGAAGAGGAAACTTTGCAGTGTTGTGATCCTTTGTCCAAGGACTCGTGTGACAGACAGCTGTGTGTGAATGGAACAGCCTGAAGTCTGCCATCTCATGGCTGAGCGCTCAGTGTGGTTGTTGGCTGTGACGCGACTGTGCTGTCACAGCTTATTCGAAGGTTGGTCACAGGATCAATGACTTTTGACTGGTTTTTTTTTTTTCAGTCCCCACTGGTCATCCTTGTCCATCTATTATCAAACCCACTTTGGCATGGCTGGTGGGAGCTTATTGCAAAGCCTGATGGAAGAGAGGTGTACTAGTTGTGGAGTGTAGCCATTGAGGAACTGGTTGTGTCAGCAGGTCTGCAGGTGGGCTTTGGACAGGATAGCAGGGGTTCCTATTTATAAAGTTTTCATAGGCCCCTTGAGTACAGCGATGGGCTTTGAAGTGTGGTTTCCTCTGAGCTCTGCTTCACCACAAAATCTTCAAGCACGATCCATCAAGGAGTGTGAAATATATTCGAAATCCCACTGCTGCCTTTTATTCAGTCAGCGGGTTGTGCTTTCTTCTCCAGTCTGGAGATGTTTGCTGTTGAGAATAAGCAGTCTCTTTTCTTGTGATTCCTTACCTCTCTTTGGGACATGATGCCATCAAGAAAACCAGCTGTTCCAATCTGAGAGCTGCCTCTGCCTTCATGCTCTCTTGTCGATTGTATTGAATCAATGAAGTGCTGCAATACCATAGAGAAAAGGGGGGTGTGAAGAAATGAAGAGGGAGATCACACAGAAGAAATATACAGAAGAGGATTCATATCCTGTCACATGGTTCACAGTGGCTGTGTCTGGAACTAGATCTGCTGTAATAACAGAAATTCCCTCATGAAAACTTGAATCCTAGGTCCAAATCCTTGTCTCACTAAGCTGTGGTATCTGAGCATTCCCACATGGAGAAGAGAGCCAGCTAATCTGAACATCTGGGGAGACCTGACAAGTCCTGACTATTCCTGCTGAGAAGGTGGTGGCTTTGGTAAGTGTTATGGGGAAAAAAATATTTAAAGGAGATAAATAAGAGAGAATTTCTGGATGTCAGCTGGAGCAGAAGGATAAGGAACAAAATATTCTTGAAAATCTTGCAGATTGAAATTATGACTCCCTTCAACTCTTGAACCACTGTCTCAAACCTTTGTCGATACAGACTTTTTTTCTGTGAAGCTCAGCTTCAATAGCATTCCTGTTCAGCCAAGAAAACTGCCAGGTTGTGCTTTGACTTTGGTTCCAGCTGTTCAGTGCAAAAAGCTTTCATTGCTGCTATGAAAAGGTTTTCTTAAGGGACAACATAAAGCAGGAATGTTGTGGTGCTTGAAGGCTGAAGTAGCATCTTCCCTTGAGAAGAGTCTTCTAAAGCACAGATGTCTGGTACACTGTCATGTGGATAAAAGGTTATAAGGATTATGTGTTCATCTGTAGCTGTTAATCTTCCCAGCAGGTTTGGATCCAACTGATGTTTGGACCCACCAGCCAGTTATGCAAGAGAATTTCTTCAGTGGCTCTGAACTGCTCCACAAGCCTCTAGGCTGTAACTGTTCATCTGGATCTTGCCTGCTCTTCCTTGTTGTACTAGTTTGAAATCAAACCAGTGGGAGATCGCAAGTCAGAGTTATAATTTAATAGGAAAAGAATAAATGCAATAGTACAAGAACACTGACAGAGTCAGAGTACAACCTGACACCCTGTTAGTCAGGGTGGTGGTAGCAGTCCAGATGAAGTGGTCCTGTTGAAGCGGTGATCTTGTGGAAGGAGGGTCTGGTCTTCACCTGAAGTTCCAATGGTAGCTCTTGTCCTCTGGGAGTTCAGTAGGTGAGGGCTGTCTGCGGTGTTCGAAATCTCAGATTGTATCCAGGATGGAATGCTTGGTTCCTCCCTCTGGGCAGAGCATCTCACAATGGGATGGTGAGTCATTCAGCAAGGCATTGATGGGCCCATTATTAGGAGATAGTCCAGAGGGAAGAGGCAAGGAACACTGTTCCACCTGGTTTCAACAGCTCACATGAAGATGGTGATAGAATACACTTCAGCCCAGGACACTTGTGATCCTTGGTTCTTTGCTCTCTCTGTTGGTGCTTTCCTCATCAATTTTGATTCGTGCTTACCATGAATTCGTGATACCTGGTCCATCCTGACAGCAGGATGGTAAGTTCACACCATACTGTGTGTTTCACCTCAGGCAAGCTTGTGTTCTTCCACATGATTGCTTCAGAATCAACAATTGGAAGTGTTTCTTGATCTTGGCATGAATTTTTCAAGTACCACTGAAGTTCTGATGAGCTTCTGGAAACTCATGTTGTAGAGCTGTAAGAACTTGCCCTCCTGATTCCTGATTTGGCATTTCTTACTTGCAAGTTTACATCTAGGTACACACTTGATTATCTGTTTGGGTTTTTTTTCAATGGACCAACAATATCTTTTTATGGTTTTTAAACCTTTTTCCCTGAAGCTACTGCCTGGAATCCTTCTCTTAAACTTAAAAACACTAGCAGTTGCCAATCCTCTTGGGCAGGATGTGGAAACATGAAGGTTGAGGAATCCCCGTTTTGTCTCACTGGCACCAGAATCAAGTGCTGTATAATACAGCAAAGTTATTTTCTCCATTGTATTTTTGGTTTGGTTGATTTTTTTGTGGGGTGTTGAATTCCAGATTTTTTGCAGTGCCACTCTAGCGCTGGGGTTGGTCCCCATGAGGTCAGGAAAGTGCATAGCAAATGTTTGAGCTAGAAGCAAAGGTAAACTGTTTGAGAACTCTGCTTTGATGTTGTAAAACTCAGGCTGTGGGTATTTTACATATATTTTATGCGTGGCTCACTGATTTCTTCCTCACCACTTAGCACAAGCAGTTCTGGCCTCGTGTAGGATTTTTCTTGTAGTCTGAGCAAGTGAGCTAGAGATATGCTACTGCCTGGGTTTGCTACCTCCTCTTCCTCCTCCTTCCATCTCTTTTACTCAGCTCTTTCTAGTCTGGGCTCAGATTTTTCCTTTCCCCTCTGTCTTCATTTTTTCACCTGCTTCCTTCCAATCTCTCTGCACCTTCTTCCTCCCTCCTCTCCTTTCTTCTGCCCCCTTCGTTTGTATTCCTTTCATTTCGAAACCTGTATCGGAGCTGACACCAGGCTGACTATTCCCTGCAGCACTGAACCGGCGGTTTGGAAAGAGGAGGCTGCAATTCCCTCAAGGGGCAAGACAAAATTCAGTGTCTGTCTTATTTTTAAATATGCATCTGAACATGGCTGATCAGAGGAGCAAAAGAAATCTTTGGGTTCTGAGTGCTGGAAGCTCATAAGGACAGTGCAATCCTCTGCATCTCCCTGATGCACTCATCACTGAACATGAAAGCTGCTTGGCACAGGGGAGCTTGACTGCAGGAGAGATGGATAAGAATCAGAGACCCCATGGAAGTAGGATAGAACGGTGTGGGTGCTTTGCAAGCCTCGCACCTTCATTTTCTGCTTCAAGTTCTTTTTCATTCTATCAGGTTTATGCCTTTTTTTTAATCATGAAGGATCCCAGAGTACATTACCCAGCTATACACCAGCTTTTCAGGATGCTGTTTACCTTGGGCAACTAAAAGACTGCTGACTGGTCATTATGCTGGTACAGTGAGGGGACAAGCTGGGATATTCCAGTTCTATGTTCTTACCACAACCAGTGCCATGACAAGGTACCAGAGATGGATCTGCAGGTTTCCCAGTAGGAGTAGGAGCTCTGCTAAGGCAGGTTTTGTACCCAGCTGATGAATTTCCTAAATGGTTTTGCTGTGCAGCAATAGCTACTGGCATCTGTTCAGGCAGCACAGTGACGTAGTCACCTAAAGGGCAGAAAAAAGGCAGGTGCTTACTGGTCCAGCAGCTTCTGCCAGCAGATTAGGATCAGAAGTGAAGGAGAGCATATTGAATTAAAGCTGTAATCATAATTTCAGTTGAGACAAAATGTATGTAGCTTGGCAGAATACCAGAGCCCTGACTTTTGTAAAAATGTTTCACAGGGTCCTTCAGGACCTTAGGAAGATCAAGACCTTTATTGAAAACCTTCTGTCAGCTGTGTTACTTTCTGTGGCATAGGCTAATTTTGTTTGGCATAGACACAACTACTTTCTGCAACATGTTGGACACTTCTGGTCCTTAAAGTGGTCGAACCTGGTCTAAGCAGCTGAGGGTTCAACATGATTGTAGCAAGTTCTATGGGGGAGGCTGCAGGCTCATCCTCTTCATGTTTTCTTTTAGTATCCTTGCCTGGTGAGCAACCTAACCCATCCAAGGAGATACCTGACAGCATCAGGACTCAATACCAGATGATTGTCAACTGAAGTATGTTGACTGTGTTCAGAGCAGAGTGAAGTAGATTCTACTCTGAAGAGAGAAGGCTGAGGAGGCTATATCTTAGTCCTTCAGAAATGCTCTGATCGTCCTGGAAAAACAAATACTTTTGGTGGGAGAAAAAGTCTTCCTGCAGGAGGATCTCAGTGTTTATGCTGTCTAATTTCTTTCTTCAGAAAGAAAAAATAGTAAGAGTTAAGACTTTCCAGATGCAGACTGGTGAAATGATATGTGTGAATGATAGAAGAGTTGACTGCTGGAGTGGATGGATTTGGCCTTCTGTTCTGATTTTGCCTTTTTTCGCCAAAGGATCCATGGTTTTGGACTCTGATGAGGTGTGTTCAGTTGCCGTCCTTTTAACAGTTAGCACAGTGTTTATGTGGAAGAGGTTGTGCATTTGAAGTGGGTGAGGAAAGGAAACAAGAGCTGGCACTGTACAGCTGATTTCTTCTCTACAGTGCTGCATATTCAGTTGTCAATTTTTCTCTACTTGCTGAAAATTTTTGGTTTCTTGATTTAAATAGCTAGTAGAGAGAGAGAATCCATTGCCTGCAAGGATAGCTGGAGCCAAGTGGCAGATAAACCTCCCCTGACTGTGTTCTTTCAGCTCCTCCCTGCCCTAGAGATGGCTCTGCTGGAGTTGTGGTCCCCTGGATATGTCTGTGTACCCAGTCCTGATGAGCAGCATCGTGTACACCATGGCTTACACACTGCATCCTGACTGGCATTATTCTTCCAGTTAGACCTTTCTTGAATAGTAAAGCTATTCATTACAGACTGTCTTTCTTTCCTGAAAAATCACATATCGCCACATTCTTACCAGAGCAAGGTTATGTGCATGGGGGAGCCCTAGATAACAGCAGTAAAACTACCTGTACTGGCTGCTCTGATTGCACCATTTGCTGGAGCCATTGGGGCTGGGAGGGTTCCTCGGGAAAGCAAACAAACTGCTACAACAATTCCGGTGTGCTCCTGTGCGACCTTGCTGTTGCTACAGTGGGAAACAGTTTCCAAAAAAATGGTAGAAAGAATCTGCCCTAAGTCACTTCCTTGTGTAACTTAAAGTATCCAGGATTTTACCCTAGGTCCCTCAAGGTAAAAGGCTGCTGTGTTAACCCCAGCTCTTCATCTCTTGCCAAGTCTGGAAATCCAGGTTCTTAAGAGGAGCTGTTACTTGTATGACCTTCATGCGTGAAACAGTTTCTCTTTTAAAATGTGTTTTCCCCTTTATCAGTTATTCATTGAAGAGTCTCTTTGCATCTGTAGAATTTTGAAGGGTAGCTATTATTTTACCAGTTTAATTTTCCCAGCTGTTCAAATAATTGTTTTAACCTCTCAGTGCCTGGAAGTGCTTTTCACATCCTGATAGCTTTGCATTGTATTTCTTTGGTTTCATTGTTTAAATTACCAACAGTTTTCTCCCTGTTCCAAATGGTTACTCTGTGACTTTCTTCTTTATAGCTTTAAAATCTGCACTGTTCTGAACACCACTGAGAGCAAGGCACTTGTGAACTTTCCCTCTGGGATACCAGACTCTCACATCCTCTTTTGGGGTTTGGGCTTTTTTGTTTTTCTCCCCTCACATTACGCCCCCCCCCCCCCAAAAAAAAAGAACTTCAGTACTTAAAGATCCCATTAAAACCAGAACAAACTGGTTATTCTGAAAAGTCTTGCCAGTGGCCTCTCTGGAGTTGCATTTCACTGTGTATAGGGAAGGGTCTCTGACAGAGACAACGAAGCCAGCAGAATACGTTGTCTTCATGCAGTTTTACAGGGAGTAAAGTCAAAGCATTTAATATGACAGTGGTTTCTCTAGTCCTGACACAAGGCTTTGATGGCCGAGGACAAGGCAAAGCTTCCTGCTGGTCTGGCAGAGGAGGTGGCTGTTTGAGCTGAGCACTCAGTTCCAGGGCAGTGTTCCCAGCCCAGGGTGATTCTCAAAGGAGGAGGGATGGATCTTCTGTCCCACCTAGGGCAAAACACTTCCATCTGGGAGTACCTTCAGGGCAGCACTGTCTCATTTCATAGCTTCACTTTTCTTTTTGATATATATATTTATATTTCTTTTTATTTTCAATGAGTGTTGCTTTTCTTGAGTATGTCTTTAATGGCCTTGTGATGGGGACAGAGGTGAAATTAGAAAATAAATACTTACATTGTGATATTCTGAACATATTGCTGTAGTTTCTGTTGTGTGTTCTTCTCACGTGTTCTGAAAGTTGCAAAAGGTGATTTATAATTCATCAAACTAAGCGTAAAACATCTGACTGCAAAGCCTATCAATCTGATCCCATCTCTTTCCAGCCCTTTAATTAGGGAAGCCTTGCTGAAAAATGTACCCATCAGCTACTGAGAAATGGTGCATTCCTGGACCCTCAGTATGGATCTTGAGTTATCCAGGTGCCAAAATGCTGTCAGAACTGACAGATCTTAGAAAATACACCTACAGGCAGAACATTATCCGTTATACTAGCACTGAGCAGTGGGCAGTAAGGAAAAATCAGCAGAGAATGTGTCTTTATCAACTTTAATTGGCTTTTCCCGTTGATAAAAATCAGTGTATCCGGCAAGGAAGAGAACCTATCTAGCAGTTTGATTTTTCCATCCCAGAGCTGAAGGGTGCAGTCCATCTTCACTGACGTGTGATGTGGACTTGTCTCAGTGCAGCTCCTGGCAGTGCAGTGGAATCCACAGCCCACGGAGAAGGCTGCCAGTCTGTCCTCGGTGAGTGACCATGCTTAAACAAGTGTGAAGAATGAATTACTTTGAATAAGTTGGATTTCATCTGTTCTCTAGTTGCTTAAAATTTACTTCAGACAGAGCCAAACTTAGTTAAACTTTTCTTTGGGTGCTGGCTGGTAACTGCTTCTGAATACAACTGGCTGGGCTGTGAAATCAAGGATCTGGGCGATGGATATGCTGATCGGAAAATGAGACAACAGCCAAAGGAAGCAGGAGCTTTGCCAGAGCTACAGGAAATGCAGAAATTTGGGGGACAGAACAAGCTTCTTTTGAGTTGTTTGGCACTGCAGGTTTACATGTAGCTTTACATCAAAGGCAAAGGAAACAGCAACTGTGTGGATTTCTCCCGGGAAGGCTGTTTTGACACCTTGTTGCAGCATCTTACATTTACTGAACTATATAAAGTGTTTCAGTTCTTCCTTGGTGCTTGTGTCTGTTGCCGTTATATTTATGACAGTTTTATTAAATAATCTAGTCAAGATCATTGCAAATCTGTTATTATACTGTTTTTTTTTCCTAGCTGATTAATGAGAACTACTGATTTCTTTATTTGTGATACATCGCTTCTGTTGCTAAATTCCACGGGTTTTCTGAGAACAGCTTTATTTTAAGTTTCTATTCTGCTAAGTCAAGCTTCTCTATCTTATTTCTGTTAGTAATGGAAAACAGAAGTATGTTCACTCTCAAAAGGCAATTTAGTGAGTGAACTTCATTAGAAAAGTTTCTTTTTCACAGTCCCTGGTGGTCTTAAAAACAGCCTGTAAACCATCACAGGTTCGAAATCATATATGTATCAGTTTAACCCTTGCGTTTAAAACTTTTTAAAAAAAACCCCAAATTGTAAAGGTTTTTTGTTAGGACAAATGAAGGAACAGTCCTTTATCCAAAACCTGCTCCGTAGGGAACTGTACTGCTGTTGGCACAGATCACCATGAACCATGATCGTTTGGAACGGATCTGCTGAACTGTGGCAGAACAAATCTGGAAACTCTTGTCACCTCATTGAGTGGGCAGCAGTGAGAAGTGAGGGTGCAGCAGCAGGGCAGGGAATGTACCAGGGCTCCTTGGTCTGGCACACCTCTGTGCACTCTCCGGCTCCAGTGTGGGCATCCCAATCACAAGCAGCCTCTGCCCTTGCTGGGCTTTGTGCAGGGCCTGGCACAGTAGGTTCCCTGTCAGGATAAACTCTGGAGCCTGCACTGTACAAGCTGTAAGAACATGATGGACCTTATGGAAAAATAAGTGTGGATTGTGTGTTTTTTAAATTTTTTATTTCTGCTTATCATATGGCCGTGAGAGACACAGTAACTTCTTGTGTTTGGAAGGCTTCTTTAGAAATTTGAAGCAAGTGGGAGGAAGGGATAACAAAGTCTATTCTGTTCCTCTGATTCAATCTGCCTATTTACAAGCCCAACTCATCAAGTACGTTGTCACTGTTCTTTGCAGCAGGAGGAAGACTGAAGCCTTAGAACACTTCTGGAGAATATCTACAAATCCATGTAAATAGCCTAAAACATCATAATTCGTGTGGTTTCCATGGATGCCAGCCATGCTACAGTTAGGGCAGTTCTGTGTTGGGCAGTTGCTCCAAATGCCGCAGGAATTTTACCAGGATGCAGTATTCTTACCTGCTGGCCCTAGACTCTGTTGGTGTTGCTGTCTACTGTTAAATAGCTGTCTTGTGCCTGTGTAAAAGAAGGGATTCCTGCATGTGCGGCTTGAGGAGGCAGTAAAGAGTTGTGAGATTTATTATATACTATAAAATAATAATTCCTGATGAAATGAAACTGCATAAAAAGATCAGGATTTTGTCATCTTGTTTTGAGATGGTAAAAGGCTTCTTTGGTGGCCTAGAGTTACTAAAGGTGTTGCTATCCTAGATTCTCAGTTTGCCAAAGCACAATGTAAATGCGAGTGGACAGTGCCTGGCTCTGGCTCTGTGTCAATCGTTCCCTAAATGCCTGTTGGCACCTGAGTGACCAGCTCCTCCTGTGTAAAAGTAAGGCTGCATGATTCTTCTATTTTTCTAAACCATTTGCTCTCTTTAATTGAGCACTGGGAGCCATTGTGTGCGTGGTGCTGCAGGATCCTTGTCATGTAAGGGCATTGATAAATATGTATTGTGTTGTCAAGTGTTTGTAGCTACTCTGCAGATAGTGGTGGAGGAGTGAGCTGCATACAGTTAAGAGTCCTTGTGTCTCCGGGGTCAGTAAAAACAAGATGGCACAGGGAATTGTGGGAAATGGAGCCAGGATAGCTGCCTTCAGCATCACCTGCTAATAAACCGGCTATTTATAGATCAGCTGAGGCTTTGTCAACTAGATTGTTAAATTAGTATTTACATACTGGCCTCATTGTCTTTCACTGAAAATCTCATTTGCATTAGTGCTTGGACAGAACTGCAGCTTCCTGTGCTCCAGATACGTGAATGTGTTTGGTCACAGTCTGTGGCTTGCAGTGCGTGTGTGAAACCATTCCTGATAGATTCTTGCCTTGCAAATAAATCCTTTTCTCCCTGTAGCATCATTTTCCCATATTTCTGTGCCTTTCATTTCTTGCAGAAAAGCTCACCTTTGTTCCCAAATGTCCACAACTCATCATGAGGCTGATCTCGCTAGAGAGAGAGATGAGCAGCATTTCTGCATAGCAATTCCTAGTTAATCTCTGCCTCTCAGAGAGAGACTTGAATTGTTGATGGCTTGTGGGTAATTTAATAACTAGCAAACAAATAAGATGTGTAGATTGTAGCAACTTAGCCCAGATGCAAAATCCCCACACCTATTTGCATCTGTTTGAAAGAATTCTGTTATAAAGGTTTGCTTTTTTACATTTTAGCACCAGTGAAACGGCATCAAGAAGAGTTGCTGCTCAGTGAAGCTGTGTTGATCACAGCAGGCTCCACACCTGGCTAAGCAGTTACAATCTCCTGTGTGTGCGTGTGTGTGTCTGTGTGCCTTTCAAAAGGGAAGAGTAATCTACTTGGTAGACGTGTGTCTCTCTCTTAGTCCTTGGACGACCTTGAACAGTCATTTAACTTGTGTTTATTTGCCCATCTCTACCTGGGCAGATATTACTTCTGTGGTTTGGAGTGTGGAGGTTGAATGGATGTCTCAGATTCGTTATGGATGATGTGCTGCTGAAATGTAAGGTATTCATACCGTCTTTTCAGACAGCTGATCAGAGTTCGGATTCACCTTCCTGTCTTGCTGCTTCTTGCTTCAAAGGCATTTGGACACTTGGATTGTGCGGGAAGTCGGAAGGCAGTAATAGCAGGGCTGTGATGCAGACAGGTGTCACAGCCTTCGCTCAGATTCACTTCTTAGCACTTGCAGGGCTGTTGATAAGGTGCTGTTATGCTGGTATTGTGTTATTCTTAATCTGTCTTTGGCCTGCAAAGGGTCCATCAGCATCAGTTTCTCTGACACCTCGGCAGGCTCTCTGGGCACCTCATTACTCTTTTTGGGAAGAGAGCATTGCAATCCCGTTACTGCGTCCACAGAGAGCGGAGCTCACCTACCTGTGCCAGCCCGGTGACTGTAAGGTGAGAGCTCAGAATGAGGGTTGCAGTTTCTCTCTCCAGGTGCATAAAGCACATGGTATCACAACAATAATACATTATTTCCTGAAACCATTCATTTTATTTATTCTAAGACAGCAAAGGCTCGATTTTCTCACCTTTAAAATCTCTCTTCTCTTGGCCCAAAGGAGAGGGAGTGAGACAGGCCAGCTGTGACCATGGGTTTGGGAAACCTGGAAGTTGGTTCCTTTGTACATCAATTCCAGTGACTTGGCTGTGCTCGTTTCACCACTGCCTCTTCCATTTTCACTTTAGTCCTTGCTGAAGGCAGCACCTAAATCTTACATTTTCAGATCTACCAGGTTTTTCTGCCTTCTGCTGCTATTCATGGGAGATGGGGGTTGGGATGTGGTATTCTGTAAAATGTCAAGGTCTCTTCCTGGAGAGCTGACAGCATAGGTGTTTTATATGTACATGGGCTATCAGGATGAGACATTCCTACTCAGAAACATTGGCTGAGACAGACAGACATTCCTCCTGCCACAGAGAGACAGGCAGGCTCACTGTTGCCAAGGCTTGAAATATTTGGCATGTTTTCTATTGCCCTAGTTTTGTGGAGTTGTACCTGAACTTTTACAAGTACATGAGAATTATAGTTCTGTGTTTTTACTGAAAAAAAAGAAAAAGGAAGGAATAAATAAAATGCAATAATCTAACTCTCCTGCCTAGACAGAAGTGATGTGAGAATGTGACTCAATTGCTTAAAACCAGAAGACAAATGAAATAACCCTAGTGTATTTCTAAACAGTTTCACATGTAAACCTTGTAGTTTTGTGGGAGTTTCTGACTTTCCTCTTGGGTTTTCAGTATGTGAGGAGTCTGCAGCTGGGCTTGTTTTCTTGAGTGAAGGAATATTTGCAGCTCTATAAGAGTTCACACATTTGTGGTGTCCCCTGCAAGCAATAATGAGCTGACCAAAACAATCAGTCTCCCTGAATTAGAAGAGCCCTGCATTTTTCAAATTTTCTTTGCTTTCTAATTTGTGCTTTTTCAGTTGTTCCAGCTTTCAAGCCTTTCTTGCAAGCAGCAGGATCTTTAATTTCAAGTGGAAGCCAAGATTTCTTGTAAGAACGTGGTTCAGGGTAGCGGTGTTTTGACATTTTCACAGTTATGTCATATATCATCACGCCTCCCCATGAGCCTGCAACACCGTTTACACAGAGATGAACGTAATTATTCACAGAGGTGCCCTGTTAGAGCTTCGGACTCACTGGCTGATCTAGAGACCAACTGGCTCTGCAGGTCTGTGTCTGTCTTTCATGGGCTCACAGAACATGCAGCTGCCTGTGCACTTTCATGTTGGTTCCGTAGGCCGGTGCCAAGGCACGTGCTCCTGAAATCACTGATGAATTCAGAGGCACCCACTCGCACCTCTGCGTTGCCTGAACGGAGGGACACATGCAACCAGGCTCCCACAACAGAAAGGTTTCCAATAAAGCTGAAACACAGAGGTATTGTTTGTCCAACCACTGGCAAATGCACAGAGCCATTGTGTGGGTCCTGAAAGCCTGGGCGCTTTATTCTCTGCAGACTGAATGGCAGCCGCGGGTAATAATAACACAAGATTAAAAAAGCCAACATTATAGGGGCATTTACAACCCGCTGAGAGAATGAAATCTCAGCAAGACTGAGCTGTGTCTCTAGCGATCCTACGTTTTTACTGCTTGATAAGGAAATGATGGGCAGCTCTGGAGAAATGGCCACCGCAGAGCAGACGAAGGGGGAGCAGGTTGGCTGTTTGAACGCTGCAGTAAGTAATGGAAAAGCTGTCTGCAAATCAAGTGACCAGCCTGTCCCTCCCTGTGCTGGCTGAGCTGGGGGGAGGGGGTCTATGTGTGCAAGCACACTGTGTTTCCTTCCCAGGCAGGCATCAATGGGACCAGGATTGGTTTGCATAGTTCAGAGAGTCGTGCTTTGGTCAGCTTCATCCAGGCTGATGCTTTGGTAGTTGTTAGGAGGTCCACTCAGGAGACCTCTCCTCCACTGAGGAGACTCATTTACATGTGAGAATGAGACTGACTGTGGAAAAGAGGTGGTGGAATTAGCTGTCTGCCTGCAGGAGCAGACACTCTGTCAATTTAAATTTAGGGAGACAATAAAAATTGAGCTTCCTGAATGCAAGTTCCAGTTCTAAGTCACAGTAATGACAACTACCTTACACAATTCAAGCTCATCTGACATCATCTTACATGTGGAATTTTATTATTTTCAAAACAAAGAGACCCCACTCCACCAAAGAAATAATTTAAAAATAAAGGCAATTTTTAAGGAACAGTTCCTTGTCTTAAAAATCAAGTCTTTAATTCAGTGCTGGTTTTAACAATTCTTTAACACAAACATCTTAAAAGTTCTTTGTGTACATGTAACTACATAAACACCTTTGTAAGACCCAGTTTCCCCTGTGCACACATGGAAGTTGTACTTGGTAAGCCAGAGACAGAGTACCAGCCTGTAGCAAGATCCTCTCAGGATATGCCCAGGCTGCAGAATAATGATGGCAGATCAAACCAGCCCTAACCTTGCTAGCCTTGAGTATTACCAGCAGGCTAACCCTGACAGTGCTGAGCCACAGGAATTTGTACCCACCTGTTCAGACAGGTTGTGCAGCTCTCTGCTACTCAGCACTTTTCTGAGGCAGCACCTTACAGATGTGACCTTGGTCTTTGGCATTAATGATGCAATGAGTGAAATGGTGGGAGGTATTTTAATGTAACTAAACATGGGTTTTGCTACATGACTACAGCAGGTGTGGTTTAATAACTGTACTTTTCCTTTCTAAAAACATTCTCATGTGTTCAAGTCTTTTGCTTTGCTTGTGCCAGGCAACATGGCATGGAAATTACTGGGCCCTGGATACTGTTTCTAGTGTGGGACATTATGGGGATTCAGAAATTCAGACTGCTTCATGGATTCATTTACTTGGATTAATGAATCTGTCTCTGCCTCTGTTTCCCCAAGAGTAATGTGAAGTTACTTACGTCAGAGGGATTTATGAGCTTTTTTCTATATTGGCCATTTTGCAGAGAGCAAAATTCAGCTTAGAGGGCTCTGCAGAAGGACGAAGTAGTTGAGTTTATTCTTTTCTAATCCTGGTTACAGAAAATTGGCAAGTTCCTGTTTAAAGTCTCTTTAAACACAAAGTATAAGTACTCTTTGATATTTTTTGTCCTCTTTCTTTCTTCCTTTTTTTTTCTCTCTCTCTTTGCTTCCTTTATGTGTTTTGGTTTTATTTAAAATGTTGCCTGTCTTAAACTGCAAACTGTTCAGGTTGGGACCTGAAGGCTTCTCTGAGCTGGCACAGATTTGCAGAAGGCAGCTGAGGGCTTGCTTTGTTTCCACAGGTTGCAAGTGTGAGATTAAATGTATGTTTGTGGTAAGGTCTTTATGGAAAGGGAGTATAAAGAGATGTTGAGTGACAGTAGAAAAGAATGGTCTAGGAGGAGGGAAGAGAGGATATAGCTAAAACTAAATATGATGCTTGCTTTTTTTCATGAACCTTTACAGGAGAAGCATGAATGTGTTCCCAGTCCACAGCTCCTTTGTCTCTTCCCCCCTCCCTTTTTTCCTCTCTCACCCTCTGGAAGTGCTGTTTTAGGATGAGTTGGTTCCAAATAGACAATACTTTTCAAGCAGATAAACGGACACCTAAGCAGCTGCACTGGTATCTATCATGAACAGACATGCTGCACAGTGAGGAAAATTACAAGATGGAACTGGCATCATTTGTCATATTATAAAAAAACCACAAAGCTCCCCCTCCACTTGAGCAGTGTCCACAAGACAGTTGAACAGCACATTTAAAAACCATCACTTTCTTTTCCAGTTTCTGAATACATTTTCAAATGCTAACATTAAACATTCCACCTTTAGGTTCTCTGTAAAGAATGGGTTTTAGACAGATGGAAGCAGGTCTCTGTCTTGACACAGATGCAGGACTATAAATTTGCAGAGGAGGCGATAGGAGATAATTATTTAGAAGGCTTTTGTGGCTTATTCCAGCATCTGGTATTCTACCGGGGTGTCCTCTGAAGAGGGATAGGGACAGGACGGAGCTAGAGAAATGCTGAGCTTGTTTTTCACTTGGTAAAGATTTTTAATCTTGAAAGAAAGATTTGGAATTTACACAGGAGGAGACGCTGAGAAATCATCTACGAGTGTTCACCATTCTCCCTTCGTTTACTCAGATCCATGGTTCAGGTTGTAGGGCATTTTATCTGCTGGTCTCTTAATTGTGCTGGTTGTGCTGGGTGCCAGTGGGCAGCTGCTCAGAGCAGATCCCTCTTGCCCAGGGCCTGACTGTGACAGTGCCATGCTCAGGGCAGCTGAGCTGCAAGCTTACAGCTTCCCACAGGTTGGGCATCTCCATCTCGTCGCACAACCGAACAGCTCCGCGGCCTCTCAGTCTGTCGCAGCCTCTCCGTTCAGATCCATGTGTCACGCCCGGTGGGAACACCCAGTGCTCTCCAACCCGGACTGCAGATTCCCCATCCAGTCTTTCTCTGCTCCGTGGCTCCTTGATCCTGTCAAAGGGGAGTAGCACAGTGAAATGTTTAGTGTTTCTTGGGTGACTTCTGAAACCTCTGCCCAAGAGGTGTGGCTCAGTCATTAGACTGTCTCGGTTCAGGTCATTAACATTTCAAAAGCGCTGTTAATTCTGTCTCTGAACTTGGTCGAAGATTGTCTAATTGAGGCTTGGGGAGGGCCAGCCAACCAGACTTTTCTTCCTCGAGATCTAATCAGATCTTGCAGCTCCTGGGACCAGATATTTCAAGACACTTGAAGATTGGCAAGAGTTAGACATATAATTAATTCTTTACAATCTGATACTCAAATACTGTAAATGCTCAGTCAGCAATAAGCTTCTGGTGCAGAAGAGTTCAGTGCTGAGTCAAACGGCTGATTCTGAAATAATTTCAGTTTCTGGTGTGTACCTGGGTAGGGGATGGTAGTCTTCCAAAGCAATTTTTTTTCCTTTTTTTAAATTTTATCTGTAGGTCCCCCTAGTCTTTGGGAGGTGTTTCACAAAAACAGGTAGAAGTCATATCACACATTGATCTGCAAACAGACCTGAGAATTCCCAGATTTGTCTTGACTCTATCTTTGCTGATTTTTGCCTCTTCAGCCAGAAGAAAAGGAGAGCGACATCTACACCCATGTGAGTGAGATGAATACAGCTATCACACAAATAAAATTACTGGCTGCCGAGTAGCAACAGCTTAATGAAAATGTGAAGTGTTAAACAAATAAAGCTAGTCAAGCTCATAATACTTCTGCATGGAATTTCACTGTATCACTGGATAAAAATAGAATTAGGCATAGAAAAAGGATATCTGGAAAAGTCTCTGCCTGCCTCTGTTCTTGGTGTATGAAGCCAGACCTAGACAGGATTGAGCCATACCTTAAATGTGGACATGATACCCTGACCCAAAGAAAAATTCTCTTTGTCCAGAACAGGAGCCTGCTAAAGCAAGGCAGACAGGAACAAGATAAAGCACCAGATTTCCTCTGAAGCCTAAATGCAAATTGTACAGAGGAATGGATCCCTTGAGAACTGAATTTTTGCATTTCTTTTGCATCTTCTCTTGGTGAATAATTATCATACTCCTCTGTGGTTGGTAAGTGGCATTACTCTTAGGTACAGAAAAGGAAACTGAGATGGGGATTTATTTCAGCTGTTGGAGGAAGTTGGGAGGTAACTGACAATAGAGCCTAGACTGGCTTCAGGCAGTGCCGACTCTCCTGGAGTGCATGGGAAAACTGCAGGGTTTAGTAACACTGGCAAGCACCTGGCGACATCCCCAGTATGAGAGTTTAACAACCAGCATTGCGATCCCATTTCAGAGGCACTGTGCCATACCTGGGGTATAGTGTTTTCAGCTGTTCTTTGCACCCTACTCAAGGACTGAACTTTCCTGTGCTTCCCTCTTCGTGAAAATTTCTGAAGACATGCTCATTAGAACTAGTGCAGGTTAGAAATACATTCTGGGATGAGATCTGGAAAGGCAAAATGCAGTATGTAAATCTGGGATCAGCTTGTGAAGAAGCCCTGCAGCCAAGGAGCTGCTGTATTTGCCTCCAAACAAAATTACATCCTCTCTCCCTGGCTTCTCCCATCTGTCTGTGTGTGGCTGTAAACAGTCAGTGAATGGGATGAAATGATCCCTAGGATCCCTAGGATTTGAAGGGATCACTGGGGTTGCTCCTTCTATCTCCTTCCTCCACCCGCTCCCTGATGGCATTTCTTCACAGATAAGCACGTCTCAGCTAGGCTTGGTCTCAGGTTGTATGGAGTCACTGGTGTATTGAAGGTTTTGTGTCTGGGTCACGCGGAGCTTTAATGCGCTGGGGAATTAGAAATGTTCTAGGAGTTTAAATTCTAAGCGCCTTTATTTTTCTGGGTGACCTTGTGAAATTTCCTTGCACCAGACCTGTATCTTGCCATCCTGCTGCCTTTATCTAATTTGTTTTCTTATGTATGTTACTGACATCCAGTGAAGTGTAATTTGTTTGAGAAGTGGCACTTACAACAAGGATCCTGCTAGTAATCCCTGCATTGAATCCCTATATACACAGTGTTCCAGGAATAATTAAAGTCACAAACTTCAATCTTGAGGGATGCACAGGGGAAACCTATCCTGAAATGTGGCTTGGCATATCTGACTCTTCTACTTCCAGTGCTTTTCAGCACTGTGAGATTTGCTATTTTTATTCCAGGACTGAAGCAGATTTAAGAGGAAGTCTGACATCCTGAATTTACACGTCCTTACAACAGTGTTCATCAGTCAGTCTTCTTACCATGTCCTTTCTCTACCCCTTCTCTCTATTAATTTTCCTCAATAGTCTGCAGGGATCATTTGCCAGCCTGATTCAAATTCCTGCACTTCCCTGGCACCTTGTTTTATAACATCTTGCATCATGTACTTTCCATTTCTGTAATCCATTTAATCCAAGATACTGAGATGGCTTTGCAGGTATTTATTGCATTTCTTTCTTCCTCATGTAAGGAGGTAACAGGTCATTTATACAACTTAATCCAAAGTCTCTTGGCTTCTGGGGTTATTTTTTCCTTTTATTTTCCCACTTTCCTTTTATTATTCTGGAGGCTGGTAGTAAGAGCAGGAAAGACAGTATGGAGAAGTTGCCAATATTTGTGTCTGTTGTTTCATTACTTTGTGCCCAGAGCATAGCTTGGCAGTTTAGCAGTTAAACCCCTGCAGCCAATGTCCTCCAGCAATAATGTTACTGTTGCCTTTCCTTAATTTTTGGAAGTGTTGGGCTTAGGGTTTGAAATAACGAAATACTGTTGCATCAGTAAGTGGTTTTCCATTCCTTTTGGCTCTGGAAGCGGATATTCACAGTTGGGTGAAGTTCATTTTAATCCTCGCAAAACCAGAGCTGGATTTGTACAAGTTGTCATTGTTCCGCTTTAGAAACACTCTGTGCCTTCTGGATCTCTTTATCCCTCCCAGGGCCTAATCCACAAGCTTGCAAAACACTTGGGATGACTCCAGTTGCAGGATGGAGGGGCATCCAGTGTTACCTCCTTTTCCTCCTGCATTGCCTTCTACCACTCAGTCCAGAAAGGCACAGGAGTGTTTGGAGCATGCATTTTCTGATGTGTACAGATAGTGGGATGTAATTACCTTCCTCTGAGATACAGTCATGATCCTGGCTGTAAAGAGAGAGGGTCACAGTCCTAATGGGAAATGATTTTAAAGCAATCTTGACCAAGTCTAGTGGAGCCATTTCAGACCACTTAAAACTCAGCCAGTCCTTCATGGCACTTGTGATATGTCCACTTCATGCAGTGAGAGGCATTGGGACTAACGCTCGTTGAGAGATAAAAAAAAATCCCTGATAAACTGCAGCATTGGCTTTGGGCAAGCGTTGTGTGCTGCCACAGGGGAAAGGCACCGACAGAGCCCAGGCTTGATTATTATTGTTCTTGATACTGATTTGGAAAAACGCAAGGCTATCACAGAAGCAATAAGCCAGTAGTCATGAAATCTGCTGTCTTGGGCTTCCTGTGCTACGAGAGCTGCCCCTCTGCCCCCAGGCTTGATTCCTGCAGAGGCAAGAGGATTGTTCCCATTTCCCAAGCAGGTAGCTGGGCAGATAGTGACACAGTCCCCAGATTAGAGCCAGATCACTGGTGAATGCACTATTGGTTTACCTGAGAAGTTCAGGCTTCAGAAATGTTCTGTCTTACAAGGCAAATTTGGTCAGAGGTTGTTTAATAGCAAATACTACTTTGTGCTATAAGATGTTAGAGAAAGACAGGCTTCAGCATGCTTTGGTTTGTGCTGGGGTTGTGCTCAGTAGCAAGGTGAGGAGAAAGATTTCAACAGAGCTGATGGAAGGTGGCAGTAAGCAGTTGTAGGTCATATTGAGGGGCTCTGGCAGGTCTGTTGGGATCAGCCCAGGACTAAAAAGCAAACACCACTTCACATAAGCAATTTTCTGTATTTCAGTCCTTTGTGGAAGCACAATAGCCCAAGCTGTGCAGGTTAGCAAAGCTGTAAGCTGGTACCCGGGAGAGCAAGAATAACAAGTAGTGAAATACTCTATGTCTCATTTTCATCCTTTGAGCTCCTCTGTAATGTTACTGGAAAACAAAAATTGTTTAAATAATGGAACAGACCCGATGAAATTGTGCAGTGATGCAGAAGGGGTTGAGGAAGGGTTATTTCCTTTCTTTCCATTACTTTTCTCCTCCTGCCTTGCCTCCCAAACGTGGGTGGAATCTACATGTCAGGCGCTAGCGACATCAGCCTGGCCCGGTGGCTTTTCTTAATGGCAAGAATGAGATTAAATGCAATTAACATCGATTGAGCAAAAACTGCCCTCGGTTTGTATGCGGATTAATTAGCAGCCATCCTTTCAGCAGTAGCCCTTTGCAGAACCGTGTTTGTTCCTCCTGGCCCCGGTATTTTCTAGCACATGTCCAAAATCAAAAGCACTGAGCTTGTTCCCCACTGTGATGTCTAGGGTTACCAGCTCAGCAGGAAGATGCAGCCCCCCAACTGGGATGATTTTTTGTGCAGTCTGCTGACTGCAGAGCTGCTCAGTCAGTGGCAAAATATTTCCTGTTAAGCAAGGCTAATGACGGGAGCTCTCTGCGAGTTAGAACAATGATCAGAACAATTGTCTGGAGGAAATCAATGTTATAATGCATGAACAAACAGGTGAGTCTCAGAACAGCTGGAGATTAGTTGTGCTGGTAAATAACTTTGTATTTGGGTGATGCAGAGCAGTGGGGAAGTGTCAAGGCAGAGCAAAGCAAGCCTTTTTTGTAGGCTTGGTTTTTTTGTGTAGGCTCTTGTGAGTCGAAGGAGAGGGAGGAGGAAACCAGAAAGACTGTTTCTGTTCCTTGCGCTCTGTTCATGGGGTATGTAGACCAGGAGACTTCCACGTGAAAGCACTTTCCGGGGTGTTCTGACAATGCGTCTGGTGAGTTTTTTGAAAAGCGTCTTTTCTGCTGTCAAGCCAGCTTTGAAGACACCATCTGGGGAAGTAGCCAAGAAGTCACTGGGTGAACTTCTCTGCTTTGCAAAGCTATTAACACCAGTATAGAGAGGAGGGAAAACAAAACTCTCTTCATAGCTTTTTGAATTAATGTTTTTTGTTGCTGCCAGGCATGCTCCTGCCCCTTCTTATTCCAGTCCCAAGGACAGCAACTGTTGACTCCTGAAGGATGAGAGAGACAGAGAGGCTTTTTTGTGCAATAACTATATGGCACAGAAGTGCTGTGATCCATTAGTCAGCACAGCTGCTCCACAAAATAGCCAATACCCTGAGTGTAACAGAACAAATTGCACATAACCAAAAAATACCTACAGCATACATCAAACCAAAGTGACTCAAATGTCCCTTGCAGCGCTTTGGGGTGCTAATAGCCCTGCAACATATGCCTCATCCAGTGTAAAGACCTTGAACACCCATCTTAGGGCAGGTCAGGATTTTTTTATTTTGTTTGTGCCTCTTTCCACACTGAGATGAAAAAGTTGTGTGGTCACGTTGCTGAGGTCTGCTGTGCGCCAACAGGTATTTTGGTGTTGAGAACTGCCTGCACATGGCAGGGAACTAGGAACTATGGAGATTAATTTCTACTTTGTCACTGACACTCCGAATGCACCAAGTCATTTATCATGGGGATCTGCTTTCTGATTTCTTCATAGCTACACAGTGCCCATATGTGTGAGCGCCGTGGTGCGACTGCTTAAAGGGATGTTAGAACAAAGGCAAGGCACATGCTGGAGGAAACTTGCAGGGTTTACCCTGTGAGACTAAAGGCTGGTTAAATAAATATGTCTTAACACAGCTGAGACTTGGCAAACAGTGTCTCTGGCAAACACTGAGGGTGGAAGTTCTTCAGGGTCTGGCTTTTCAAGGAGGGAGATTCCTCCACTGGCTGAGAGCCTCTAGCGAGGCCGAGAGCGAGGCACAGAGCTGGCCAGCGGCTGGGGGAGGTGGAGAGGATGCTGCAGATTTGCCAGGCAGCCTCGAGCTTCTGCACTGGGATGCAGACTGAGAAAGAAGGAACAGACAGAGGAACCAGGTGCATTAGAAAATCTTGCTGAAACTTGCTCACCCCAGTGCTGGGTACCAAGGCCCCAGCTCTTTTAGAGGACAAGGACCATGTTGGGCATTGACTGGACTCCCTTCTCAGCAGGGGTGAGGTTTGTGGAACAGATCTACTTACAGAGCTCAGCCCTTGCTCATCACTCAGCTGGAACCAGAATTGGAAAGTTACTGGCTTTCCCACAGGGGCTGCAATAGTGGCAGGCTGTGTCAGCTGAGCAGCCTGTTTTGACTGCAGTTAGCTCCTGAGCAGGGTCCCATAGTGGTGGAAGAACATGGGTTAGTGGCTCAAAGGTCCCATTTGCTTTGAGAGGCTTGGAAGAAAACAAGTGCTGTATGCCCTCCAGCTGGACTTCCTGTCAGGACTGACCGGATTGCCATTCCTGTTTGCCAGATGAGGAATTTGCCTTTTTATGGACACTATTTTCATATGTAGAGGCGCCGGGCCGGAGATCGTCAAGACTGGAACCTGGTCTCTGCCTGAATTGCATTGGCAGTGGCATTAAAAATAACCTGCTCTCCCTATGCAAGAGGGACACCATTCCCTCTCATCAGATCCGTGTGTGTGGTGCACTTTCCAAGGCTGCTCATCTCCTGACTTACTCTTCTGCTAAGACTGCAGCAGAGACCAGCCAATGCCAACTGTGGGGCAGTCATTTTATGAGGAGGCACCAAAACTTTTCAGTCTGAGCCCCAACTCCATTAACTGTCACGTGAGAACAGCGATTGCAAACTGCCTGGACTTGTTGCGTATTCACCTTGTCTGGTGCATGTGCAGTGGTAAGGGCATGGAGAAGAGCTAAAGCTTCTCCTTCCCTCTGCTGGCTCCTTCTGCTCAAGGTAAGTGCTGCAGTAACCTTATAGCATCTTGCAGGGAGGATTCCAGGTTGGAAGAAAATGAAGGGGTGCCAAGTCTGCAGTGGCATTGTTGCAGTGCTAGGTGGAGTTTAAACATGGGCAGAGAGTGGGTTTAGTCTTCAGAGATAAGGTGTCCTTCAGCCCATCAGTTCTGGTTCCAGGTTCACGGTGCAAAATATTTTGAGGAAGTTTAGTCACCCAGAGTGAGATGGAACCTGATGTTTTTGCACGAGGAATGTTTGTGAGCCACCAGCTCAATGCGTACCTGGTATGTGGGTAGGTTAGGCTGCAATGAATTCATCGGGGCTGTTCTCATTTTCTCCTGAAATAAGTAAAAGTATCATATAATCATATAATGGTTTAGGCTGGAAGGGATCTTAAAGATCATCTGGTTCCAGCCCCCTTGCCATGGGTAGAAACACCTGCAACTAGATGAAGTTGAAATATGTAGTTATGATTTTGAACATGAAATTGTGTAACTATGATAATCTTTAAAATGGCTTTTAAAAAGAGGTTTCTACTGTCTTCCAGAAGGGTTAACCACAGAGTAGCCACAGAAGTGATCGTGGTTTTTTTCACAAAATGTAGCATTCCCGGACACTTTACTGAAGTGTTACAATGTGAATACATCAAATTACTTTATTGAAAAATTGATTGTGAGTTGTTACTGCTTCACACATTGCAATTTTGGTGAGTGTTCTTGGAATTTTTGAAATATATTGCTCTGTGCATAACTTTTAAGTCACTAATGATGAGAAAAATTACCTGGGAAATTAGAGTCAGTGGAGTATTATTGATGGTTCATTTGTCAGATTTCTGCATAACCTTTGTCTAAATAATTTGGCAAACAATTTTCTCATTATACTTGAGTCCTTTGAAGCTTTTCCAGTTCATTGTTGTCAGAGATGGGACTATCTTTGGGGATTCAAGGCCAGCATATTCAGTCTACATTGACCATGTATCAGCCAATACCAGCCTGCTGTGCAGAAGTAGCCAAAATGACATCCTCACCTTCTGACAGACAGTGCCGAGTGTGCTAGCATCATTATTTTGTGATGTTTTCAATTCTGATTCACACTGAAGAAAGCACAGCTCCTCTCCTCAGGCAGGTAAATATCTGGAGAGTAGGACTGAGCTCAAATACAGGCCTAATAAAAATGGGCAATGAGACTGCATGCAGTGAAGTGTTCAGTTGTCTTTTTCTAGCTGGCTTTAGCTGGGCCCTTTTAACATGGATCAGTTCTGTCTGCTCTGCAATATGGACTTGCACATATCCAGAGCATGAGAAAAAATTAGCCTGTTGATGGGCTTACCCTCTGTGATTCTGCTGTTCCTGTAGCAGCAATTCACTGACTCAACAATGCCATTGCTGGTGCAGGAGAGCTGATTGCCCAGGTTGTGAAGTGGGATCCAACACTGCTATCTCAGATCCTCGGAGGGAGAGGGGTTACAGCTGGCGTCGGGTGTGTTCTCATCCACTGCTGATGGCATTGTTGGCTTGATTTCTTTGACTTTATAGATGTGATATGATAAAAATAGAAGGAGACCACAGCAGACTTTGCAATCTCCATCCTAAAAACATTGGAAGCTTTCTGTCTTTATTATAACCCTCAGAATTTCACAGCTTATATGCAGATACCTGCAGGATCTGAAGAGGTGCCACTTAGAAGATTTCTGGGGGGACAAAGCAGACATGATTTTGCTTCGAATTTAAGGAGGGCTTGGGTTTTAATAGGATAGAGGCTGTCAGATATGTCAGGAGCTAGGGTGGTCTCTGAGTCCCCATCTTTCTTCTTCTCACTTCTCTGGTGCTCTTATGTTGATCCAGTTCCAGGATGAGAGGGTTGTGTGTTTGTATGTGTTTGATGGCAGCTAATCAAAGTGCTCTTGTGTCCTGCTGAGGCAGGACTTAGTGTGGGGCTGCACTTAGTCTTGTGACCTCGCTGCTCCAGTGCTTACCTGGAACCATGGCTGTTCTCTCCCACTGTAGGCCAGTGGATTTACAATCCTGATCATTGCAACTGACCATATGTTCTTCATCACAGAATCAGCCTCGCCTTTGGTATCATGAGCTGCTTTCTTGCTTCCACAGTCCTCTCCCCTTGAGTATCTTCTGTTTTACAGTAGGTGAAACCTGATGATTTTTCTGTGGGATTTTCACCCTGTCAATGCTACTCTTTCATTTCTGATGGAAACGTTCCCATGTCAACATAACTAACTTGCTTGCTGCCTTTTTTTTTTGTCTCCTTCTTTCTCCAGGAGCTGTTTGTTAACTCTGGATAAACATCATCTGCCAAAGAGCAGAGGACAGGGACCTCAGACGCCCTTGGAAACCCCAGCATCCTTCTGGACAGACACTGACCAAAACCAGTGCCTTCTGCCCTCCATAACCCAAGACAGTACAACATGATTCCTCTTCTAACTGCCTGCATGTATCAGTCTCGGTGGACATTCCTGGAGTTGAGAGAAGGGTCCCAGGAGAGGGGAATGCCATAGTTTCTTCTTATTGTTTTGCAATGTAAAGAACTGTGTTGACCCCAGGTGCTTCCAGCACTGGTTGAAGCTTGGGGTCTTGCCTGACATGAGCTTGGTTCATCCAGTTCTGACTTTGGTTTCACCAACGTACATCTGAGTTTCAAGAGCTGTTGCCTCTGTTTCTTTTCTGGAGAAAAGGGTCTGAAGTATTTGGAAGTAACCCTGAGTAGCTTGTTAGGATTAACTGTTCCTAGCATGCTGCCATTGGTTACACCAGCAGGCGCATTCCTTCCCTCCAAGGTTCCCTCCTAAACAATAAAGTGTTTAACGGTCGCTGTGTGCTGTGAGATGCTTTCAGTCCCATGAGTTTGTAAACTGCTGTTTTCTGCCTATTGCCGATGCCAACAAAAACTCTGAATGAGTGTGAGGAATAGCAATATTTCAAGTCACAGTTTATAAATCACAAAACTTGTTCATTTTGGTCTCAGGATGACTGGCTTGTTTGAAAGTACTTGGTGCAAAGTCCTGGCTGAAGGGAGCTGGTGGTGGGGAATTGTACCGGAAAAACTTTTGCCTGCTGGATGCAGAGCCCATGTTATCTTTCTTTTCACCAGCTCCTTTTCACACAGTTCCTACTGTGTCTGCCATAAACCACTGTCCCTTTCAGCCTTGTGCTGTATGTTGAGCCCTCTCCTTGCTTCGTGAGGAATGGAGGAAGCTGGGTGCATCTGGAATCTTATTCTCCTAGAGGTAGGTGTGGCAGAGTTGCAAAAGGCCTGTCAGCAAACCAGGGGAGCAGGTCTACTTTGGTAACTTGATTCCTTTTCACTGGATAGAGCTTCTTTGGCAGCATTAGCCGCTTCTGTCCTCTTTGACTGTATCTGACAGTTTTTGAAGAATGTGAACATGGATTTTTGGAGGTCGTGTCAGAGTTTAATGCAGTGTTTGTGAAAATGGATGAAGGGGGCTGAGAATTGTTTTCTGTGTTATATTCTGCTTCATCTCTTTTTTCTTTAGACAGCAACTTAGTGCTTTACATCTTCATTAAAGCAACAAAATGCCTTTCCTTCTTATTGAGAGCTGATGCTTTTCATCCTCGGACGTGATATTTGCTTACCCATGGCTTATCTCTGTTAGTCTCAGATCTTGCAAAAATTCCAGCTCTGCATCTTTGTGTAGGTCAAACTTGCTGTCCTCAAGGGAGGAAGAGCAAGTTTTCCAAAACAAATTAGGACACTTAGTGCCCTCAGATCTGTTGGAGCAGGACTGGGTGGGTTTTGCTGATGCTACCATGCCAGCTTTTGGATCTGCTTGGGGATAGCCACAGAACTTCTGACTCTGCAGGCAGAGATTTAGAGCACCGAGGTCTGTCCCTGACTAGGTTTGAAATTATTATTGGTCTGAAGAGAAAAGTATGTATTTTGTCTCTTCCTCATTTTCCTCTTGCCCCTATCCAGCATTGCCTTGGCATGAGTAATTTGCATGTCATTATTTCAGCTGCCCTAAATTGGGGGGGACTGTGATGCCAGGGCTGATTATTTGGCGGCACTGGGCAATTTTCTCTGTTAGGCAACTGTAATACATTTTCATGTTCTTTTATAATGAGCTTTATTTACCAAATTGGCAATTCCTCTGTTGAGAAATAACTGATTACAGCATTCAGGGAGTTGCTGTCATCTCAAGATACGCAGGTGTCTGTGGAACATAAACAGATGTGATCATTCAGACAGTGAACTTGATAGAGGGTAAGGGGGAAAAATCAGCCATAAAATCATAAATGTAACAGCTACAGCTAATGTTGGCCAGGTGCATTGCGGCTTTTTGCAGCCCAGCAAGGACAAAGTGGCACTCGAAGGCCATCCAGTACCTCCAGATGAGGGACTGCTGTATTGTTAGCTGAAAATACACCTCTTACCTGTCACTGCACTTCAATACTGGCTTACCTAACTCTGTCTCTGAAAGTTTCTGAGGACAGACATTTCTTCATGGCGCAGCCTTGAAGTGAGAAACTCCTCTATCCCGCCGTATTGGGTTTGATTTTAGCTTACTCTGTGCTGAATGTCTACAAACTTCTTGGTGATCATGTCTGTGGGGACTGTGGTCCCATCTGCCTTTCGGGCAGCCTCTTCCCTTTGGTGTTTCCTAGCGCCCAGGAGCAGTTTTGTTGCTGCTGTTGCCCTAATCACCAGCTCAGATACCTGAGCCTGGGGGAAAGTAGGATCACCAGAGATGTCAACAGGAAACAACTGAAGATGAAGTTCAGTTGCAGAGTCTCAGTGCTCTCCAAGTAAAAGATGTGCAGGTAACAGCTTCTGGCATGAATGTTTTCCCTCTCGTCTTTGCTGCTCCTATAGTACCAAGGCCCTTGAAGAGAAGGAAGAAGCCCTGCACTTTCTCCTAGGCTCCCTCTCTTTATGTTTTTCCTTGACTGCTTGCTGGATATTTGGAGCAATTTTTTTTCTGTGCAAGATTGTGACAGCAGGTGTCAGTTATGCTCCGGAGTGGCAGAGACCATTATTCCTGGAACCTGGTGTCTGGTGTTGAATAGATGTCCTTTCCACACCGCTACCACCACAGCTGGCAGTAATGGACAACTAGGACAGCAGGATAAACAAGGTCTGGAGCTATTGTGCAAGCTGAATTAGAGGCAGTTTCTTCCAAAGGCAACTTTGAGGTGGGGTGGAGGCAGCCAGCCATGCTGCTGTCTGCGCTGCACATGCTGGATAAAAGCAGCTCTTTTGTGACCAGGAGTATCTGTGACCTGTTTCACCGACTGAAACCAAATTCCTCATGGCCAGGTGCAGCTTGGGCACAGTGCTTCCTTCAGCTGAGCAGTGCACGTCCATTTTGCCTGCTTGGTTATTGCAGTTCTCTGCAAACTGGGTAATTTTGTGTACAAATGCATCCGGTGATTCGGATGCAATGTGCACAATTGCGGTAATTTCATGTGAAAATACAGCTTACAGAGTGCCTGCTTTAAGAGTGTGAATTGTTTTAAAACTTGCCAGATGAATGGAAAGAACAACCTTTTTATTCATGCATAATTTCTTAGCATCGCAGGAAGGGAAAAGAACAAAACCAGCGAAGTTAGAGAAGATACAGGAAATAACAGAACTGATAAAAATTTTCCAGTAGGCCTCAAGAGCTTTATAAATGAAACATTCAACAAGCAGCACTTTGAGATTCCAGTGTACAGGAACATCACCGGCACTCCAAGCATCAAATTTGTGATCTTGCATAAAAACTCAACCTGTTGCCTCCTGTTGTTAATATTTCACACTTGACTTTGCAAGATGCTTTACCTAATATCCTCTCTGCAGCTACTGTCTCTGCCTTGTCCATAATGGGAGAGGCGGGAGGAGGAAGGCAATTGCCAAGTGTGTCTGTAATCTATGTAGGAGGGTTTCGTGTAGCTGTAGGGGGAGAAGAGTAAGTCTCATTTCCTATTTTATAGTCTGCTGAATCCTGTGATCTCACGCTGTGCGCTCCCTTTCCAAGCAGAATTTTTCAATTTGTCTTTCAAGTTGTTGTTATTTTTTATTTCCAAACTGGTTAAAAGTGTTTGTCTGTAACTTGTTGATAAATTGTTTATGTCTGACTCCCTAAGGTCCTTCACTGCCAGTCTTGTACGTGTCTCAGGACCACCTTTTTCTTCTCTTGTCTTATACTCTCCAATGGGCTGTTGCATCTGTCACTGAAGCATTACCAGCCCTTTTTTTGGAACCCATGGGAGGGCTGTTCGGTGTCCTGCGACATGTAACCCCACACCTACTCCCATTCATGTGGGTTTTGTCCTCGGAGAAGGTGGATGTGATATTCCTGAACTGACTCACCTGCCTTGCCAGCCCAATCACTCTGTTCTTGGTGTGTGTTGGATTCTCTTCACTTTCCCTGTTCTCGATTCCTTTGGGAGTTGTGAGTGAAGGTTGATGTGGACTAAGTGATTGGGCTGTATCACCTTTGTGCTGAGGCTGTTCAGGCCAGTAGCACTGCCCCTCCATCTCCTACTCTGGTGTGTAATTGTGCTGGCAGAGTGGTAGTTCTGCAGCCTGGGGCAAAGCCAGAGGAAGCAAATGGAGCAGCCACTGGTCTCAGGAGAGCTCCCTGTCAAAAGCATGTCTTACATTTAATGACACGTGTGCTCTTTCAGACTTTTTATAGAGGTCAGAGCATGGCAGGAAACTTTCCTCTGTCGTCTTCCTAGGGAGAGCAGCACACAAACTTTTCTTTCCAAGTTGAAATCAATTGTTCCCTCAGGGCTATGTAACAAACTGCTCCTGAAGCTGGTTTCCCCTTGTGAATGGCCTAAATTAGATGCTCTCCCTAGTTGCCCTCGTTGGAATAGCTTGTGCTTTATCCAGCCATTTCATTTGTGCCATTTGCTACAAGATGTTGATAGCACTTGTCTGATTCCTGCTGCCCTGTGTTGTTTTCTATGGGAGCTATTCCATGGCAGGCCTGCTGTCCCAGGGAGTGTAGGAGAAAAGGCAGTAGGCAGTAGGGACCTGGAATCTCATTTTGATTCCTACTTTGCATCCTCCTTTGTTTTCAGAAAGTATGTTTAAAAATAATTTCTAATATCTTTGGAACAGGTTTGCTAATTGACATGAGTTGAAACAAAGCCCTTTGGCTCACTTGGATCTTTTTGAGGAGTTAGAAGCTGTTTGCCTCCTTATGGATCCCCAAAAGCTTAGTTTTCAAATTCATTTTGAATACTGAATTGATATTGGGGTGACAGCTGCAGGGTAAGTTGTTTTCATTCCCATCTACTGCTAACATTTTGGCAAACTAGTGCATGCAGTTCAGTCCTATACACTTCCTACTGCCTGCTCTACAGAATTTTCTAAAAAGTTACATTCAACATTTAAGACCAGAAAACAGTTTGGAGTCACCCAGACACTCCAGCTGTGCCTTCTGTGTGTGTGTCTGTGCATGGGCAGCTCTGCTGGAGTCTCTGGGTGGGCATCTCCTCCTTGCCAGTGGCGCAGAGCTTTTGTGTTATTTAGTCCTTGAACTGTCTGAGTTAATCTCTCTAATGGCCAACAGTGGAGGACATGAGTGACACTCCCTCAGGAGGAGTAAAAAGATGCTGTTTTTTCCCTCCTGTGACCTCTTGAACATCCCACTGTACCCATTTTCTTGGCGATGGAGTCCATCATCATAGTGAGTTTGATTTTTATTTTCCATGAATGGGGAGTGCCACTGTAAGTCAGGATTAGCTAAACATAACATTAAAAATAAAGCATGGCTATTAATTTAATGGGTTCCTCGTTACAACCGTCATAAAACAAGTAAACAGGAGCTCTGCCAGTGCTGCCTGCAGACATCCTCCGAGTGGCTGAACCAAGGGAGAGATTTGAACTCTTGCCATTTGATAAAGCCATGTGCAAACGTGGCTTTTAAAAAATTAATTCTTTACTTTTCCTTTAGTAGCCTTTCAACTGCTGAGGAAGCCTGGCCAGTGACTGCAATGAAGCTTTGTGGCTGTTAATGAGACAGAGGGGAAATGCCAGTTCAGGACTTAGTTTAATCATATCAGCCAAAATAAAAGCTTACAAAAGGCAGAGAAATTGTTCTTTATGGACTGCCTCACTGAAACGGCCTTCGTAGTCCCCTTAATCCTTACTTACTTATTTTCGTTTTGCAAAGGAAAATAAGTTTTGTGTTGGGACTTTTTCCCCCCTACTCTTTACCTCCAGAGTTCTAACTAATGGCAGCTTCCTTGGGTTGGAATTTACTGGGTTAAATGGATCACACTGTGGATCTGTGGTGGCCACGTAGACTGGGTGCCTGCTCCCTTGCACAGTTCTGTCACTGCATCTCAGGGCTCTGCAGTGGGAGGGCACTCAGAGATGTACAAACAGTGTAAGCTGAAAGCAGAAGAATTATTTGTGTGCTAGGCTTCTTCCAGACTTAGATGCTTGTGCAGTGCTGTGGGGTCTCTAAGTTAAAGAGGTTACAAAAAGAGAAAATACTCATCCATTTGTTTGAAGAGTTCATTCTAGTTATTTTTATGTAGTGCCTTCTGGTATCCTGAAGTTTACATTCCCAAACTGGAGGGTGGTTTACAAAACAGAATGTCCACAGTAATGTATTTAATACATTTCATGGCTGCTTTTCCTACCCTGCTAAGGAAATCCAGCTGTGAAACCTCAGTGCCAGCTGTTGGTTCTACCCAGCCGCTGGTTGGCTGCATTCCCCCGTGCCAGGAGAAAGGAACTCTGCTGTCTGAAGGAAAGGGTTCCCATTTAGCCTGTGGCCAAACAGATAAAGAGGAAGATTCATGCTTCAGAGTCTAAGCTAATTATCTTCATTAACGTACCCTCAGCCAGCAGGGTCTGGCTCCTCAGCTTTTCAGAAAACAAAGCAGATGTCCTCTTCTGAGGCTGCAGGTGGTCCTGTATTGCTCACTGCTGATCCAAAACGCGGGGAGTTTTATTTGAGGCTATTTTGAGGCAGTGTGTGATTAGATCTCTCTAGGTTACACTAATCCAATGTTGAGGTAACAGTATCCAAGTGTGGCATCAGGAGAAAGAGATGCATTTGCTTCTTTGTGACTGATGGGCAGATGTTCCCAAGTGTGGTTCTGCTGGGTAGAAAACTTCAATCAGCACTGCAGAGAATTGCGAGGAAAAATGACCCATGTGCACACCATAAATTTAAGGTGATCTGTATCATTCTTGTGACTGTGAACTTGGTCACTGCCAACCAGTGCTTACCTCGTGGGGTTGCTTGGGAGGTCCAAACTCAGCTCTCTGGAAAAGCCAAGCACACCCATTACAAGGAGGTTTTATTAAGTTGTACTCAGGAGAATTGTGCTGCAGATCTCTTTGCAGTCACCCCTGAGACTGGAAGCTCTAACACTGCTACAGACCTTGCAGCACTCCCAAGCACAAAGATGACAACATAATCACAGCTGTTCTCAGGAGGGCAGAATTCTGCCATTCTCAACTTGAAAGAAAATTGGATTTTAATGAGGAGTACAAGGGGAAAACTTCTGAAACTTGGAAGCTTTTCGCCATGCTTTGAGAACGTGGACCGTGGAGCAAAAAGCATGAAAGGTGGCTCAGCCCTGCTCCTGCCCGTGGGGCTACCCTCTGAACTCCCTGGGGAGAGCTCCTGTCTCTCTTTGCTCTCCTTGCTCCATCTGGTCTACAGGAATTAGATCCCTTCCAGCCAGCCAGCCTTAGATTTGTGAGTTGAGTAATTTATAGACCAGTCTGCAGTATTTTTTCTTGTTGCTGTATATCCTTGTGTATTCTCCAACAAGTCCTTTCCAGGTTTTTAAAGTCATATCAAATCTCTACCTGCAGACTGCAGGAGAAGCAACTTCCCTCTCATGGTGTCTGTATGTCCAAGGAGGCTGTGCCTGGCCCAGGGTTTTCCCTCTCATGTGAAACCTGGAAACTGAGTAGTTTATGGGAGTGAAGGGGAAGTGCTCAGGGAAAAGAGTGGTTGAAAATGTACCTTTGACTGGTAACTTGGGAACAACTAATAGTCTTGGTTCAGGTTTTCTAAGAATTCCCCAAGCCCTGAAAATTTGGGTTAGTGAGTATGGCAGGTGAGTCTCAGAGCTGTACCATAACTTAGTGGACTTTTCCGTGGACCTGTGTACAATGTATCAAGTAGTGTAATAGTGCCCTTAGTCCAGACTTCCTAATGCAAAGTCATCAGTGATTTTGTAGCCCCTTACTGTTAACAGAGATACTCCCTACCCCAGGAGTGAGACAGGGACTTCTGGAGAAGCCTGAGGTGCTTTCTGCCTTCCCTAAAGCACTCTGCAGGGCACTGACTGTGGGGACATGTGTGCAAACTGAAAAGCAAACTGATCCTGCTGACTCTCCCTCATTTTAGTTCCTCTGACAAGTAATTGAGTGGTTGCACTTCATTAATGCTAATCACTTTCTAGTTTGAGCTGTTAGTGTACAGTTTGATATTTATATTTATTTATTTGTAACATCCAGACTTTGTACTGTCTGGATTAATCCTCAAGCTTATCTGATGCTGAGCCATTATTGTGACAATTGAGTCACAATACAATTTGACATTCATGCTGTACCTGGTGTAGCTAATTTATGTAACTCAATTTATAAATTACATAAATAGGTTACATAATTTACCACATACCTTGTACACTTCACAGTAATATTCCCAGCTTGCAATTTAAATAGTCTTTATACTGAGAATAATTTCCACTGAAGACTCTTGAATAATTTTGCAATCTATTCCTGGACAGATAAGGAGTTGTGTTTGTTAAATAAACACTTGCTAGTGTTGATTTTAACTTATTAATCACCCTGTCCCACTTCCCAGATAATCTGTAGCCTGTCCTGGGTCAGGCAAGGCTGGACCTCTGCAGAGGTCCATGTCTTCAGCTTCTGCCTTTCAGGAGCTGCTTGCCTGGGAATGTTGAGTTTCTTCCTCTGTCATCCAGCTGGATTGGAAACTTCAATGCCTGTGGTCCTTGCTGGTAAACCATCTCTGCTGCCTGCAGCCTCGTCCAGGAGTGAAGAACCCTGGCTTCTCCATCACCCACCCAGGCTCATACGTGATGGGTGGTGGTGTGACCGTGGTGAGGTGGGGCTGGAGGTGAGGAGTGGGCTTTGCATTGGTCTGGGAGAGCTTGTGATGCCGGGGTAGAGAGGACACCTCCATGGGGGGTGGCCCAAATATGTTACATGTGACAAATCCTTGGGAAGTTTCTGCTTCACCCAGCTGGTGTTAGAGTGAAACAGGTCCTACTCCAGACCTTGTGGCACCAAGGTGTCAAAAAGAAGAAGTGAAAAGCATCGTGCAGCCTGTTCGTGACAGCGCCTCCCGGGATCTTGCAGACAGCACCTTGGCCCCGAATCTCTGTGCTGTCCTCCAGGAGCAGTTGCTGGCAAGCAGCCCCAGCACTGGGACCCCGAGGAGGAGGATGGTGCTGTTCATCACCCCTTGTTCGAGAGGCCTGTGAGCCCATTTCTATAGTTCCTGTTCACTGGGGTTCTGTGAGTGGCCATTGTGGGGCTGGCAGGTGTGAGCCTGGGTGTCTTGGCAGTGCCCAGAGCCCAGAGGCATTGCAGCTGGGCACTGTGGTGACCTGCTGGTAATGTTGCCAGACCCCTCCAGCTCTCCAAATCTGAATTGGTCCCTTTCCATCTTTTGGAGCCCAGGCTGTGGCCAAACAGCTTCCACATGGCCAGCAGTAGAGAAGAGAGGCACCGGGGCAAGGACCTGGAGGCAGGTGCTCATGCAAACATCAGCATCACCTTTCCTTTCCTTGTTCTGTCACTTTTCATCCTGCTACCACTGCCTGGCTTCTCCACTTTCCCCAGGAGGAGCCAGTGGTGATTATTTTTGCGTCAGCTGCTTCAAAACCCCATCAGACCCCCCCCAAACTGTCACCCTGTGACTGATGCCTCTGAGCACCACAGATACCAACTTGCAAACAAGATGTTTAGGAGTGTGGAGATGGAGGTTGTCTCACAGCCCTGGCAGCCACTGTGGCCACCAATCACTACCCACTGAGGCTCAGCATTCTCCTCCTTGGCCTTGCTGGGAGGAGATATCCACTCCTTGAACTCCCTGGTATCTGGGGGACCACAGCTCTCCCCAGCTCTGCCTTTGCTCCTCCCAATCTACGTCCCAATCAGAGCCAACAAATGAGCTATTATGTGCACACAATCCCAGCATGTGCACAAGCTAGACCCACGCACCCCAAACCTGTGTGGGCAGACCCTGATCCGGCCAGCTCCTGTAATTATCTTATGCAAGACAAAACAATTAAGAGTTTCTGGTCTCCTCTCCCTCCCTTTCTCCTTCCTCTTCGTTGTTCTTGGCAAAAAAAGGTTAATTAAACTCAGAAAATATCCCTTTTCTCCCCTCTCCTAAGCGTGAGGCTTAATTTTCTCTTTATATTTGTATTCAATTAATTCCTGCAAAGGCTCTGACTATATTTTTTTGGTATAATTTCTTTCTTTGTCTCTCTCATTGTTAATCCTTGCATATTCAGTTTTTCTCCTCCCTTTTCCCCTAGATTTGAAATTCTATTACCATTTCAGAAGGCAGGCGTTTGAAGAGAAAATTGAATACCCGTCCAGTCTTGATAAGAAGGGACAGTTGGTACTAACAGTAATTTGTGAGGCAGATTTCCCCACACCCCGTGGTTGGTCTCTACCTTTCTCTCCATGTTTGCTGAGGATGAGTGTACCACAGGAGCGTGGGGATGTCACAGCATTTTGCAGTCCTGGATTACTGCGTCAGGGCCACAATGCCCTGGCAGCCGAGTGTGGGGATGGGGTGACATGGTGGCATGCTGTGTCTGACACCTCCCAAGCACCTTCACACTCCTCAGGATCCGACCCTGCAGCCCCACTTTGCTCTTTTTGCTCAGGGATGATGCCCTATCATATTGTCCCCATGGTTTCAGGGGAAGCTATGTTGTTTTCAGGCGAGCTCCCATTCCCAGTTCCAGGAGTGTCCCCAGTGCCAGGAGGACTGGGAGCAGTTGCCCTCAGCCTCCCCCTGCGGAGCACGAAGGGTCATTCTCCGGCTGTGGCTGTGGGAATGCGCTGGCCTAGGTAGCATATCCATACCGGGGTGTCGGGGCTCTGGGTCCCGCATCTCCTCCATCCCAGACGCGGCCCTGGACACAACCGTGCCCTTTGTGCCTTTCCCCACCTTGTCCTCGCGCCTGGTGTGGGGTGCGTGATGCGGGATTCGGGCATCTGCTGACGGTGGGAAAATAGGTCTGTGGATTTGTGGTGACTTCCCCCCGCTCCGGGCTCGCTGTCACCCTCCTGTCGCCTTCCCCGCACGGGTCATCCCGCACCGGGCCCCAGCACCTCGCGCTGCCGAGGGAGCGCACTGCCCGCAGCCTGGGCCGGGGTCCCGCGTCCCTCGGTCGGTCCCTCGGTCGGTCCCTCGGTCGGTCCCTCGGTCGGTCCCTCGGTGCCGGCAGCAGCAGCAGGTGGCACTGTCGGCCCGCGCTGCCGCGGCCGCCGCTCCAGCGGGCCGGGGCCGAGACCGGGCGGGCCCCGGGGTGCCCCGGGCACGGGGCTGCGCTGCCCGAGGTGTGTCTCGGTGAGGGTCCCGGCCGAGCCGGGCGCTGCCTGTCCGGTGCGGGACAAGTAGCGGCCCCCCGAGTGTGCCGCGGGGGTGGAACGGACCGACATTGTCTGGGTGATGCCCGTGACGGCTTGGACTGAACTGAAGTGAAATATTCCGTTTCCTTGCCCGAGAGAGAAACTCCCTGGGCAGCCTATTTCAATGCTTGACAGCCCTGTGAGTGAAAAAAATTTCCCTCGTATGCAATCTAAACCTCCCCTGGCAAGACTTGAGGCTGTTTCCTCTTGTTCTGTTGCTTGTTACCTGGGAGAAGAGACTGGCCCCCACCTGGCTACAACTTCCTTTCAGGTAGGTGTAGAGAGAGAAAAGGTCCTGGCGTTGCTGCCTCAAAAGTGCCCGGCCTGAGCTGAACAGTCATCACTGTGGCCACGGGCGTGTCTATGACCCCAGAGAGCCCCTGCACAGGGCTGGGTGTCAGGTCCTGTTTGGTGTCACACTGGGGCTGGAGGGTCCTGGGTCCCAACAGGGCAGGACCATGGTGTCCATGGGCCAGGAAGTTTCAACAGGAGCCCCAGGGAGAACTCCCTGTCGTGGCACAGCCGTGACCCTGAAGTGGAGCAGGTGGGACAGGATGGGGAGCTAAGATGGGATGTGAGAGTCTGGAGAAACTTTTTAACAGGAGCCCGGGGGTGGAGATCATGGGGGTGACTGCTGGAGCTGTGGAGCCCTCAGGGAGCAGCACTCTCCCTCACTGCTCTCACCCACCTCCCTCACTGCTGGGTAAATCATGACGGCTTGGACTGAGCTGAAGTGAAATATTCCCTGTTTCCTTGCCCAAATCTGTAGTTTCCTTCTGGCTCTGAGGCTCTGGGCCATATTGCACATTTGAATTTAAAAGCAGACTTGTGCTTGGGCTTGTTATTTATTTATTTATTCTAGAATTGTTATTTTCTTTAAAATCAGGGTCCTTTTTTCTGCAGCTCTGTGGTTCCTCTTGGAGCAAAGGCTGATGGACCTGGGTGCCAAGGGCTGGGGACATGAGTCAGAGGTTGGTCCCTGGTTGTGTGGGATATCCTCGGGGGTGTCTGGAGCTGGCAGGAGGAGAGTGGTGGAGGGGAGAGCCTGGGAGCCTGGTGCTGGCTCCCAGCCCTGAAAAGGGAGATGCAGAGTTAAGGCGATAGCTGGGGGTGCTAATGGGCACCCCTCTTCCCCTCCCTGCTGTAGGATTTGCCATCTGCTGTGCGAGAAGCGGCATTTGCTCGCTTCAGGGATGTCACGCTGGGGATGACACGTCCCCTCTCAGCATTGCTGGGCTGTCCTGGCTGGGCTGCACTCTGCCCATGACCAGCGAGCCTCGCGTCCCCCAGGGCTGGGCTGCAGCAGTGTGGGTCTGCGCCCTGAGGGTGGCCTTGTGGTTTGTAATGGTTTTATCTCGCTCTCTGGAAAGCCAGGAGGTTGGTGCCTGAGACTGTGGCACAGAATGCCCAAGTCCCAGTGGCCATTGCATGGGCTCTGGGGCACCTGCTGGGAGCCGAGTGTGGCAGGCAGGGACCAGCCTCACCCCTGCTTTGGAGGGCAATGCTGGCGGCGCAGGTGGGAGGAAAGGGTGGAGAGAGGCAGGAGGGAAGAAGGATAACTAGGAGAGGAAGGAGAGGGGAGGAGTTGGGACAGGCAAAAGAGAAGTTGCGCGGAGAGGAGGACACTGGGGGAGGAGGGGTACAAAGGGAGGAGAGAGTCCCTCTGCAGGAGCAGCCACCCCGTGCCGCACGCCCAGTGAGCCCATTTCCCCGTCAAGCTGCTAAGGAGGATTAATTGCCTGTTCCGGGGGCTGCAGCCGCTGCTGCCTGCCCTCCGGTGCGGGTCCCAATGGCTCCGTGGGTAATTTATGGCCACATCGGTGCAGGCAGCTGTTCGCAGGTTGGCAGCAGCGCCGCTGGGAGCCTGTGCCTGGTTTGAGGCTCTAAATAACCCCATCAGCTCTGCAAACCATCCTGGCCAGGCTACCCAGCCAAGCTGCAGGGAGGAGAGGCTGGAAGTCAGAAATCACTGGTCCATCCCCACAGGCATCAGGGTCCCCAGGCCAGGAGAGCAGATGGCTGCAGCCAGCTCGTGGCAGCCTTGTCGCAATGGGGTCCCTTAAATACCGATACCACAATTAATTGGGATTCGCTGATCACTGCTGAATCTTGCTGCCCTGCTGCACATGGGGCAGGCGAGTGCTGGCAACCAGTGCGTTGCCCGGTGGAGGCTGGAAGCGCTGCTGGCATCCCTCTCTGTGCCCTGGGATACATGTGGAGACATATGCTTCCCCAATCTGCTCGAGCCTGGGTGCCTTTTGACCATTCCCTGCAAATGGCCTCAGAGGGTTTTAGCTGGGGAAGGAGGTGCCAGGGACACTGAGGTAGTGAGATTGTGGCTGCCTCGCAGCCCCTCTCATGTCCCGATGGAAAAGGCTGGAAGGGGAGGGAATAATTTGAGGGTGCAAGAGAAGTCCCAGGGCCATGTACTGGACATTTCTGGGGACGCTGGCTCTTACAGAGCTGAATCTTCATTCTAAGGTGATCCAAGTCACCCTGAACCTAGACTAGCACAGCCAGAGGTATAACCCAATCCATAATCCTTTGCCTTCAAGGATTTTGTGTCTCTTAAACCTTTTCCTGGCTCAAAATGGCTGGAACAGCAAAGCAGAGCTTGCAACCACTTCCCCAGAGTCCTCTGGCTACTGTGAGTACTTCCAGCATCATCTCACTGTTTTGCAAGTCAGGAGGATGGACCTGACCTGGTGCCACTTCCCCAGATGAGGTGGCCACTGGGGCACAGGGGAGCCACAAGGTTTTCCCCAGCTGCGCCTGGGGCAAGCCAGGGGCCCACGCTGGCTGCTGGCCTTGGCCACTGGCATTCCGGGGTCCCTGGGGGAGCACCTCACGTGCAGCCTGCTCTGGGCTGCCATGGCTCTGTACTCCAGCACTTTCATCAGAGCTGATGTGTTTCTGGTGTGCTGCTTCCCACAAGCAGTGATTTTGCTTTCCAAGGTGTTGCCTCGGTGTTCCTGAGTTTGCTTTCCCGTTTGCCACGTGCAGCAACACGTGCTCTCCCCTGCTCTGTTCCTCAGGTGCTCCTGCCATCAGACAAATCCAAGTCCCTGACACATGGGCTGAGGTTCATGGGAAGCCCAAAGGATAGGGGAAGAGGCATCTGGGGGTCCTGCCAGGGTTGAGGGAGGAGGGAGAGCTCACAGAGTGCAGGGGGCTTGGGAGGTGACAGAAAAGCCCCTGCCATGAGCCAGGGAGGTGCAGGGGCTCTAGAGGTGGTTCATGCCTGTGGGATTGGGGTTTCCTTGCTAATGGAGTGGGGTTCTATAGCCTGGAGCCCAGTGGGATAGCAGCAGGCATGGTGTTGTGCTGGGGTTTATTATGAGCCAGTTAATAACTCTGGACTGGATGGTTCGTTAAAGGAATTAATTTACCCTGGGCTGCTCTCTAATGTGAGCCACAAGGCTCAGCTGTGGCTGTGTCAGGCTGAGCCTTTACTGCCTCACTGCCCCAAGACATTGCCCTTCAGCCTCACTCCCAGCAGCAGGGCTTGTGGGGTGAAGAGGTGCCAGCAAGGACGGGCTGGGGTTCCCTTTCTGCTGGCATCCCCTTCTTTGTGCCTCGCCATGCCCTGGCTGGGACATGCAGCACCCCCTCCCCACCTGCATGGCCCCATTCCTGCAATGAGGCACCAGCAAAGCCCTGTGGCTTGGCTCAAGGGCCTGCCCTCCCTGGGCACCCCCGAGTGGCTGAGCTTCCTCATGGCACCGCATCGGGAACTGGCTTTAGGAATACATATTGACATTAAAAAAGGCCCCTTTGTACCTATTAATTGAAGTCATTAAATTTAATGGGATGGTTATTGCATGTTAAATAAATACTGGCTAATTATGAAAAACATATTTGCCAAGGTTTAACTATAGAAAAGATGCCTCAATTACATGGTTATTAAACCTCAAAAAATATACACTTTTAATAATGAAGTGACATTTAAATAACATACATTAACTGTCTTATTAAATGTTGATTCTTTTCATATTTGAGGACTTTAATTTAGAGCATTTTCCCTGGCACTAACTATACGATGCATCATTAGCTGTCTTTCACTCATCATTTTGTAAACTTTTTTAATAAATAGGCTGAAGTGTTTGTATTTGCTTTTGTTTTCCTCGTTTCCATTTCTCTCTTCAGGCAGCAGGGATGTGCCAGGGGAATGTGCAGGCAGAGCAGGAACTTCCAGGCAGCTTCTTCAAATCACTAAGCCCTTCCTAAAGATGGTAAACCCCTTCCCAAATCTGTCATCCCAAAATAGGCAGGCAGCCAAGCTCTTCAGGATTTTTGACACATCCTTACGGAAAGGACCACTCTGCTTCGCTCTTGGTTTTCCAGATTGAATTGGTTTGTAAGAAGTACCCAGGAGATGGAGAGCAGGGTAAGAGCAGGAGCTCAAGGCTGCAGGGGGAGCACCATTGTGGTACGGCAGAGGGAAGTTTATTTCTGTCTCTGCTGCCAAACCACGGCACTAATCCTTGGAAAAGTTAGTATTTTGGAATGCCTATTGGAATGCCCTCCCAGGTGTGGGGAACCTCCCTGGAGAGGGATGCTCTGTGGGGCACATCCCCGAGTGCTGCAGCACCCAGCCCTGCTGCTCACAGGGATTCCTCTGCGGCCAGAGGGGCGAGGGAGCAGGGTCTGGGCTGTGGGAATGGCGTGGAGCAGCACAACCCCGGGCACACAGGCTTCTTCCTTAATGCATTTATCGATTGCAGTGTACACGTCAGGATGTAATTTAGAAATCACTCTCCCAGAATCAATTAAAGACCTTACTGGCAACATAGGCACCTCTTCTAGTTAAAGCCTTCACCCTTCCCTCAAATGCACACCCCACCATTCCTGCTTAGCTTTTGGGGAGCTCTCATCTCCCTCCCAGCCATCTGGGAGTGTGGGTGCTGGGATCACCCTCTGGCACATCTGCTGCTTTTCTGAGAACTGGTGTTGCCTCAGTTGCCTCCCAAACCAGCCATCAGTTATGGGCTGTCAGGGAGCCAAGACCTCTCATCTTCCGGACACATTCTTAATGTTCCCCGTGTCCGCAGCGAGGTGAGTAATCTGTGCTCGGGAGGCCCGGTGGGCAGCACAGAGGCACTTAAATTAATTATGGAGGAGTTAAGCCCCAGGGGGACTCCCAGGGGAGCGGGGCTCAGGCTGAGCTCCGGGGCAGTCGGCTGTGCTGACAGCTTCGGGCAGGGGCTGGAAGGTCCCTCGCCTGCCCTGCGGCAGCTCCGTAGCTGTGAGGAGTTGCCCCAGCGTTAGTCTACCGCTGGGGTCAGGAGGAGGGGGCTCCTTAAAGGCAGCAAGTGAGGATGGCATGGTGGGCAAGGGGGTGCGGCACATCCTCTGGCTTTCAGGCCGAATGAGTGTGGCCACGGTGAGACAGTGACTTGACACCTGGTCCGTGCTGGCTCCCAAGGGCTGGATGCCATGCTTGTACCCCATGAGGGCTTTTTCTGGGGCTCAGCCAGGGCTTCCTGGTACATGAGGATGGTGTTGCAGGTAAATGGTCTCCTAAACCCATCAGTACATCCATTTCCCTACCCTCCTATTGTGCCATTTGGTGTTGGCAGGGAGAGTGGGGCGCAGCTCCCAGGTGAGAGTGGTCCCGTGTCTCCTAACACAGAGAGGCATCAAGGTGGGGACGGCTGAACCTGCATGAGTGCAGCTGCTGGTGCAGGTCCAGCAGGCCTGCAGCAGCGAGGGTTCAGCGAAGCAGAGCCTGGACCCGTTTGTTTGGGTGGAGAGCCTGAGATCCCAAAATGTATCTCGGGCAGTGGTGTGATACAATTGTTACTCAGAATTCCTGTGCTGTGAGACTGGGCAGTCAGAGCAGGCTGCGGTGGGAAGCGTCAGGCTTTGTGTTCTGATTTTGACTTTGTTAATGTTATGGGGTTTGTTCACAAAAAGAAACTGAAAAATCCTTTTACAATGGTAATCTCTTTTCCAAGACGTAGACCTTTGACCATGTTTAAAAGAATTTCCCTCTTGTCCGTTTTTCTCCTTTTTCTTGCTGTGGTGATGAGCTTTCATCAAAACAATTGCAGATTGGGTTTCAATTCTGTAAAGACCACTTTAATCAATAATAATTTTTCCATGGAGGGCTGGGTCCTCTCTTTGCACTCTCCTCTCCTACGAACTGTTACAGGTGCGTAGATGGAAACCGGAGCCAGAGTGGGACATCCCTGCTCCATCCGAGCACCATCGTGCTCACAGTGGTGATGCCAGGACTCCTCTGGCAGTGGTGTGAGGAACAAACCCAGCTCAGCTCTTCCCCTGGCTGCCTTGGGTGTACTGTGCTCTGCAGTTCCTCCCGCCCCAGAAACAGAAGAAACGCAATGACTTATAGATCCACCTCAGGAGGACCAGGAAGCTGAAGCCAAGAGGCCACAGGCACCCTCAGGCTGCAGTGTCCTGCTGCCCTGGGGCAAGGCTTGTGGTGCTTGGTATTTCACAGGCCCAAACATTTCTTCTGCACCGAGGTTTGTGATGCTCCTCAAGGGATCTCTGTGCTGCGATATAACATGCCTGTATAGGGAAATTGTCTTAGGTAATGGTTTCTGCAGATTTTTTTAAGGTATATTTATCCTATCTTTTATTGGAATAGAATTAAAGCAAAATTAGAAACTAAAATAACTTTAATTACGAACTTCATGATTCGGTATGTTGTAAATCTTTCAGCATAATATTGTGCCATAAAAATGCTATTTTGTGATAATTATTATTATTATAATTAATGTTCCTTAATTGCTGATGTCGCAGGCGTGTGTTATCTCCCAGGTTTTCCTGCGGTATCTCTGGAGGAGCTCTTCCACAGGGGGGAAGATGCAAAGGAGATGCAGAGGATCCAGGCTGGTGCCCGGGTGGGTGCTGCCTGTGTGCACATGGGTGGGTGTCCATGTGCCCGAGCGATGCTGCCAGCTTATCCCACCCTGCAGATTGCTCTCAGAGCTTCTCAGACAAGGAGGAGGCTACAAGCTGTGGATAATGCCTCTGCCCCAGGCTTTGCTGTGGTCATACAGACACCCGTGGGCACCTACGAGCTCCATCTGACAGGGGGATGGACTGAGTGTAGTTTGATGGCTCTGCCCTAGGTCCAGTGAGAGCACCCTGGGGTGCTTGTCTCTCCTTGCAGGGGTGGGTGCAGGAGATGCAGGGTGCGAGCAAGAGGAATATGTGATGGAGAACTCAGAGGGAGATGAAGAGAAGGCATTGGGATGGATGCAGTGGCCAGACCAGGGCTTAGCAGTTCTTGTTAGCATCCTTTATCAGCTCTGAGGAGGCTGCTGGGGTCTGGGAGGCAGCAGCAGAGAGTGAGTCTTCGGGCCCAGGTGCGAGGGAGGAGCAGGAGCACGGGGATGGAAAATGCTTGGTGCCAAGCACGTGAATTTTTCATGTGACCCGGAGGCCTCACTTGTAACAGCATGGGGCTGCCCAGGACCAGCTGAGAGAGGGAAGGCATGAAAATAGCCACTGAACCACCTGCTTCACAGTGGTGAGTGTATATGGGATGAAGCTGAAACCAGGATACATTTTTAATGACTCAGGCAGGGCTGGGTTTCTTTAAATAAGACTAGACAATGAATATGTGCTCCCAAAGCTGTGTAGCGCACCATGAATGCATTATTTACAGCAGCTTCTTCCTTGTCCATTTTAATTTTACATGGGTCCTGGAGAAAGGGAAGGGACTCCTTGGTGTCTCATGGCCACCCACTTGTTCCATGTGACAGAGGTGAATTTTTGAGCCACCAAAGGATTTGGTGTTGTTCTTTCCACTGACTTGAGTCATGGGGAAAACAGCCGTCCTAGGAATGAAGCCTGGCACCTAGGAGTGGAGGCAACTATGGCCTGAAGTTTCACCTGAATGATGCATCATCTGGTCTTGATTGTGCCATTTTCTGCCTTCTCCTCATGGATGAAATGCAGGGGGGATGTTCTTAGGCCACTGTAGCCTCCCTGTGTCCCTACACATGCTCAACACTGAATCTCTGCTCTTGGCACTGGAGGAGGACCAGAAAGCCTTTGGGAAGTGGACAGTGACACATGATCCTAAGAGTGAGGGAGGAGGTGGATCTGCTCCAAGAAAATTGTCGTCAGCTGACCCTGGGAGGGAGAATATGGAGCAGGTGAGAATAAACAGCAGTACAGTGGCAGAGCAGAGGTGGAGAAGTGCTCCAAAGAACACAGAGTTTCCCTGTGTCTCTTCTCCTGGCTGTTCCCGGTGGGACAGGTGTCCATGCACCGTTTGGCAGCAATGCCACGTCCATGGTAGTGCATCTTGGAGACTTTGTGGACCTGGGAAACCAGGCAGTGACTTTTTTCCTACCTTCGACGTCACCTTGACTCCAAACCTGTGCTTGGTGCACCCTGTGCAGGGACATCGGGCTGCTGGGGGAAACACAAAGTGGTTCCAGCATTCCTGAGTGGCTGCAAAGGTGGGATCAAAGTCTAGGAGCTGACGGACACGAGGCTGCTTTCCCCAGCACTGCCAGGCCTGGGAGGGTTGAGATGGCAGCTTGACAGCTTGGAAAATAGGCTGAGATGAAGGAATATCAATATGGAGAGTGAGCTGTTCCTGCTGAACAGCCCCAGGGCAGCTAACGTGAAATGCTGGTTGTCTCGAAGGAGTTGACAGGTGTCTGCATCAGGCATCCTGCTAATTAAGCACCGTCATGAATCATAGGGCTGAGGGATGAAGGAGCTGGGAAGGAGCTCAGCCGGAGCAGGTATGGCCAGAGGGAATCTCTGCAGGACCTCCCTGCCCGCCAGGGATGGACTGGTGCATGCATGATTTGCCGGCTGGTGGATACACAGTCATGGAGTGGGTGGGTCTTTTGGGAGCTGGGGATCAGCCTTGAGAAGAGCAGAGCAAGCCACTGGGTGTCTGTCCTTCCCCATTGTGGCTGTGTGTTCTTCCTTGGCTCCCATGTGCTGGCACTGATGTCCAGACCAATTTCCTGTCACAGACCTGGCAGGTCCCCCAGAGCATCTTCCACACCCACAGCTCCCAACACCCATCCCATCAAACCTCTTCCGAAATCAAGGTGTCCATCACTGCCAGTGTGACAGGCTGAGGAAATGAGGATATTCCCAGACTCGTCTCTCTTGATTCCTCTCAAGAAGATCCTCTTCTTCCTGAAGTCAGCAGTGGTGCTGCCAGCCCAGTGAGGCCTCTGCCAGAAAATTCCCAGGAACATGAGCATGGTGGGGTGGAGGAAGGGGCTGCTTGCCCCTTTGTGGACATGGGTGATCCAGAGGGGGCCGGTAGCAGCAGGCAGATGGTAAAAGCTGTCCTGGTAGACAACAAAGTGCCTTCCTTTCTGGGCAAAACTGGGAGTGAAGGAATGTTGCCACCCTGGTGGCAGCTCCTGTGCCACCCCGTGTCCCTTCCCCATGTGCCTCTCCAGCACCTTTTGCCACTGCCCTTTGTGCCTCTGCAGCTGCTATCCCCTGAAAAATGGCTCTATTCATTGCCCATTTTAATGCCACCCTGGATCCCCAGAGCTCCACAGACACAGTTTGTTATCCTGGCTGTCAGGAAGCTTAAAGAGCTGCTGCTGCCTCCTGGAAAACTTTGACAAACCCTCTGGTCAGACCCAGTGCTGCTCCCCAGCCGGGCTGCTCAGCCTTTCTGCTCCTGAGGCTGGACTAGCAAAGATGTCTGTGAGGATGGGAGGAGGGAAAAAAACCCATTGCTGCCATCTGGGCAGAGCGGATCCCTCCTGGTGCCTATGCCCATCAGGGGGATCTCTTGAGACCATCTGGGCAGAGCAGAGCTGCAGAGTTTGGCTATGAAGGTCCCCAGAGCCCACGTTTGGATTCCAGACTGTTCTCTGGGCCAGTCAGATTTCACAGCCCAAGGCTACTGGGTTTCTGTCATCCCTGTGTGTTCAGTGCAGGGGGTTTAAAGTGGGGTTACAGGTTCTGGAAGTTTCATTTTCTGAAAATTTTTCTACCTGTGGGTGATAACCAAGGGAGATGACATGGGCTTGACTCCTGCACTGTGCAGATCTCTGCCTTTTAGCAGAAATTTAGCAATCACAAATTGCAAGGAGTTGAAAAATTGTGAATTTTTTTGATTATTTTTGGTTCCTCACCACTCAGACTGGGAGAGCAGAGTAGAAGAGCCTCCTCATCAATTTGGGCTCTCTCCAGTGACCTGATCCTCTCCCAGTTAGTTTCTGGTTTTGACAAAGTAGTTACTAGGCTGGTTTTAGAGAACAGGATGCCCCTCAGTCTGTCTGGTAACAAAGGCAAAGTGCCCCAGCAGCCCCAGAATCGTTCGTCTCTCCATGTAATTTCGGGCGAAGCTGGGTAAGAACAGCTGAGGCAGCGTTTAGCGCCGTGAGAAGGAGCCGGGTGAACCCCTCACCCCTCGCTGCTGGGATTTGGGTCCAGCTGCCTCCGAAGCCATCCTCTGCCTCCAGCCCTTCCTCCCAGCACCCTGCGGAGCGCGGAGCTCGGGAGTGCTTTTGAGGTGCCACTCAAGCCGCTGTCCTCGGGGCACGGCCAGGCTGTCAGCCCGCGGGGGCTGGCGGGGAGGGGCTGAGGATGCGCAGGGAGGTTGGGCATGAACAGAGCAATCGAAGCCCCATGGGAGGCAGGATAAAAGGCCAAGCTTCCTGAGATAACGAGGATCTCTCTGCGGGGGTGAAGTGCCCAGACATGGAGGGAAACCATGTGAGTGACAAGCGTGTCCCGGTGCCCGCTGGGCATGGTGTCGAACGAGCCATCGGACCAGCCACGGGAGCTCTGTGGGTCACTGGGTGCCTGAGGCTGTTTCCCACCCAATACAAACTCGAGATCTCCCCTGCCGGCTCCCTCCTGGCCCTGTGCTGGGCCCTGGAATGGGGAGTTCTTGGATTTTCTTTCTGTCTTCTTTTATTCCCTTCTCTCAGGGCTGGACTCTCCTTGGTGAATCAGGAGGGGGCTGGCGGTGCACTTTTAGCTAGGTGCCCATTCTTTTCTCAGCTCCACCACCTTGGTTCCCCTTGTCACTGGATGTATGTGGACAAATCCATCTTCCAGCAAAAATAAATCGCTCCAGTTTTCTATCCCAGGGACGCAGGGGAATGGTAGCACCGGCCCAGGGGTCGGTGCTGCTGCGTCACTCAGTCCTGCTCTGGGGAGGGACAATTCATCCCTCTCTTTTTGCCTCTGCGGCAGGAGACAGCAGCCATGGGACCAAGGTGGCAGGGCAGCAGCCCTGGGAGAAAGTAGATTTAAAAGCAGTGGTGGGAGATTGCCTGAGTATCTCTCCCTTCTTTTTTATTCGTTTAAGAGGTTTCACTGTCTCGGTAACTCCCCTGAGAGACAGGAGCAGCAGCCTCTTTGGATGTTAATACCTGACAAGTTTTTAATGTGAAAGGAATTCACTAAATTTAGTCTCTTGGAGGAAGGGAAAATAAAAAAAAAAGGAGAAGTGTTTCTTTCAGTCTGGGGGAAGCAATCCAAATCCCAGCCACTTCCCTGCCGGCAGAGCTTGATGATGTCTTCTCTGTCTCGAAAGCTTTTAAGTCTGGGCCCCATGTGTGTCCCTGCACAAACAAGAGGTAGGAGAATGGCAGGCACTGATGCTGTGCCCTGGGGGAACAGGCCTGTTCTCAGCTCCTCTGGCCTCCTGGAAATGGATGCTGGTGAGGCCGATATGGGGAGATAAATGAGAAGAAAACCTTGTTGTCCAAGCTGCAGGGACATCATCTCTCCTCTCAGGTGGGTTCAGAGTGAGGTGTGAGCATTGAGATGCTGAGGGTACTGAGGGGAGTGCAGGTTTGCTGTTGAACTCAACCAAATCACCCTTTTTCGCCTCCATTTCCCTCCCTACTCTCGCTGGAGCCTCTGAAGATCCGTTTCCTTTTCTGTTTTGGTACTTGAGACTCATCTGTGCCTCATGCTCTCCTTCCATGTCCTCTCCCAAAGTGCTCTGTGCTGCTCTCCACAGCTTTGGGATTCAGTTCCTCCTATCCGGGAGGGCAAGGAGCTCCTGTGTGTTTGTAGGCGCACACACCTACTGGGATCTTGCAGAGGAGGGCTACATGTATGCCTGCACAAGGTCACCACACACCTTCCTTCACAGATGGGGCAACTCCCAGACTCTCACAGTGTATCCCTGTCTAAAGGACAAAGTGTCCCTCTGTGAGAGCTGGTGGGGTTAAAGGTCTGGTTAGTTGCACCCAGGCAAACCTGGCTGAACAAATCACCTCTCACTGATTGCCCCCGTGCTGCAGCACACGGTGGGGTCCCAGTGGACCAGAATCACTTACTGCTCCTTCTCCTAATGGGGAGGTCTGGATAGATCCACTCCCTGTCGTTTCCATCGCAAAGGTCTCTTCTGAAATCCGTGGATGCCCCAATGACAAACACTGTATTTATTCCTGCTGATTTTTACAAAGCTCCCTCTCTGACGGGGAGATGATGGAGCGTTTCCTTAGGGCCTACGCAAACACAGGCCAGGGGAGAGGAAGGGAGCCACAGTGGCACTGCTGTCTCCGGGAAGGGACTCCGTGGCTGACGTGGTGCGAGGGAAAAGTGGGGGAAGGTTACGAGAGTGAATAATACCGACTGTGCTTAAAAATGAAAAACGACCACTTCAGACCTGTAATTAATATTTTAAAATGTTTTTTATTATTTTTCTTCTCTTTGTAATTTTACTTTTAGGCGGAGTGGATGCAGTGCCAGTAGGAAGATGCTGAAAGGACACCTTCGGGAAACGAAGTCCTGCCGTGGGGTGCAGGGCGGGCGAGGACGCCCAGGTGGGTGCGGGCCCCTCCTTGCCCCCCAGCCCCTCGCTGTCGCCTCCGCTCGGTGACCGCGCCGAGAGAGACCCCGCGGTCCCTCCCTGGCGGCATCGCCCCTTTAAGGGCGGGCGGGG